>VTPC01005446.1:92104-114288 GCA_011009095.1 Ignelater luminosus | reverse complement strand
TCACGAAACCTCGTTCATGTGAGAAGCCGCAGTATGAGGCTTTGTGGAAGGCTCTTCACAACTTGAAGATATAGCTCCAAGCGCACGGGGTGAAAAAATTAGCTATGCCGAAAATTGGATGTGGTCTAGATCAGCTGGATTGGCGTACCGTGCGTAATACGTTGGAAGTAATATTTCAGGACGCCGGCGTGGAAGTACTGGTTTGCAGTTATAATCCCGCAACATCCTCCCAGAAGTATCAGAAAACGGTGGATTGTTTCTTTTTCAAAAACTCGAGGTGTACTAGGAGTTCGGCATGCAAGTACCGTCATGATCCAGAAGCCATGGCCGGAACAAGCAGCGAAATGCGTGGAACATCATTTTCGGCATTGTCACGAGACGCAACAGTGTTAAGAAGGGGGCAGTGTAACGCGCCACCCTTAGAATATTCTAGAAAAAGTCCAGAACAGTCTTGAACAAGCTGGTCGAATGTGCCGGAAAAATCTCCAACTATTGAGACTCTTCCACCGTCGAATGTTCCAGAAGGAACGCGAACCTTCTGGGCTCATCAAGAACCACGCGAAAACGAATATAAGGCGGCGTTGACCGAGCAGAAGCCAGTTCTACAGTCAATCAGCTAGTAGTTACGAACGAAATAAATGTTAACTAGTGATAAATAAATTCTTCTGTACATAAATAAATAAATAATTTAGTGTAAATAAATACTGTAAATAAATTGTAATAAATTAAGTGAAAATAAATATTATTAAATATAAATAAACGTTTTATATAAAAAGAACATTACAGTATGTTAGAGTGCAACTGCCACACAAGCCATTGCAAATTTCTTTTCGGCTCTATCTCTAAAAGACGAATCACTTCACATTTCCACCTAGTATTTACTACTGTCTCGTCACTGCCGACAGCTAACAACGCTGAAATATCATTTATTTCCTTCAAATATTACAAAATACTTTTGTTTTATATTATCACCAACCCCTGTTCCGCAAGTTGCGTAACCAATGCAACTATCGCCAGGTTCTTTAAGAAGAATGTAGTGATCTTTCATCTTAACGGAACTATGGAATGTCCCACCTACTTTATTAACATTTAGACTTTTATTCCTTCTACCATTAAAGTAGTACAACGCTACCAATTTCTTTTCATTGTTGTTTTAAAGAGATTCTATCATTTGGGTACTTGCCCGCCGAATTTTAGAACGGCCTACAATAAAACTTGGATCTTTTCGCTTATGATCCCAACCTCTCTCAAAACTGCTGGCAGCTGATCCGTCAGAAACGCCCGTGCGATTGCATGCAGGTACAACTGAGAGAAGTTTAACTTTTATCTCTTTTGAACTGGGGCCTTTTGTTTCTAGCTCTTCTATATCGTCATTTTTTGTTTTCTTGTTGTTTGTTGAAATTATAAAAGTTGGGTCTGTTTGGACTGATTCAGGTTCTGCATAATCCGTATTTGAAACTTTAGTAAACAAACATCATTGTTGATTGCTGCCTTTGTAAATTTCAACAGTTTTCTCTGCGTTTCAATAAGATTTTTCTTTAGATACCCTCTTTTGGTGCTTCAGTATTTTTAATGACTCCAGTTGATCGATGAAACCGATTATTATTTTTCTGGCAGTTATTTGGTCAGTTAAAAGGTCTCTTTCTAATTAGGGGACTAGACGATTTTTTTCGCAGTTACAGTTTTCCCAACTGCTGCACTTACATGATAAAATATCAAAACGTTTTTTCGAATCTTAATCTTTTCAATTTTTTCAATATATTCTAGATTTCCTGGACGTCCTTTAAAGGGTTTTAACAGATTTCTATATTTCTTATGATATTAAATTAGCATTTGCAAGACCCGTTTATGAATTACTGTCGGTAGTGAGGATTTTCTCCAAATCTTGAGCCCTCGGGGCACTTCAAGATGACAGTGTTTTTAACAGATATTCTGCACAATTTATCTCGAGCTATTAATGCAACTTTTGGGCGGTATTCCATTACAATTATTTAAAATTCGATTCTTTGCTCCTCCATAATGTTTACCTTTAGAAACACGAGTCAGACAAGTAATTGCTATCCAGTATATATACATAAAGCTATTAGTAGATTCCAATTAGTACAAAGTTTGGAAACGTGCTTGCATTACATAATTTATCCAATTTCGTCCTTCTACATTTCCCTTCGTTTGTTTCCAGGGAAACCGAACTCTGTAACTTGAAAGAAACTGTTTGATGAGATACGATTAATCTATGCAATACCAAACTTAAAATAGCCTTCTGTCTTCTGCAAAAAATATATTCCATCTAGACATACGAGTATACACACTTCAAAGTTATTAATACTTTTTCAATATGGCGAATCGTTGAAAAAACAAAGATTATTTATTGCATAGACACCTCCAATGATATTTATAAAAAAAATGTATTATCTAAAATTAGGATTCTGTGAAAATCCCATCTCATTGCCTCGTATGGATATTAAATCAAATATCTACATCAGCAGAAAACTACAATCAACAAGAGAAGTGCGTCAAACTAGTCAAAAATGGGTAAGTTAGGGCAAGCTTATATGAGCATGCAGTTCTTACTCACTTTCATGTTGTTTCTTTAGAACTGCAAATAGAATTCGAGTAAAAAGAGGGTAAAATTACATAAGAAAATTTAACATAACTAGTCTATTGAAGTACGAATAGTCGATAATTTCTGTACCATAGTGCCAGTGAGACTGACGTGGGATAAGAACTATAAGAGCTAAGAAAAGAAGAGAATGATTAAAAAAAGAAAAGCCATTACATTACATTCTTCCATTTTTCAATGAAATAAGCGACAGAAATTCTGTGAAAACATAGCTCTGCTATCCAGCTACATTACTAACGAAAGCCATAGAAAACCTAGTAATAAGTTAGGTAGCAATTAGAATGACAACCTGCTGCTACTTACATGTCTTTGTTGGCTGAATATCATCGTGCACAGACGAAATAGAATTCAGCAAGAAATATATCCAAATGGAGGCCCTTATTGTTAACGTTGATGTAACTTTTATGTCATCCATATTAATTGCATTTGATGTAAATTCTTAGATTCATTGCTATTTGGAAATATATTTCAAAAGAGCCAGATGCCACCATTAGACATTCAGTTTCTTTGTTTTTATTTCATTATCATATATTATCGTTGAGACGCAATGCTCTTTAATATCCTAACTTATTCCGTGTTTAAACTTTAATTTCTATAAACTGCTTTTCATCTCTTGTTTGGTTCAAAACGGACATTAGAGTAGAATAAAAGCCAATAAACAAAAATGTCTAGTTGAAACGCACTGACCATTACACTCTAATCAAAAGTGGGATGGAATGGAATGGAAATCGACCAGGAGATTACAGCATAAATTTCTAATAAAATCTAAAAAGAATTTTTGAAAAAATCTTGATGTTTACTTAAAATATTGTGACACTATTCCTTAAAGAAATTGAAAATGTCCGGGTCAAAATACCTGATCTGGAGAAAAGTTAGAAGAGTTTCTATTTATTCACGTCATGCGTTTACAATATTTAGTATAAAATGTAGCTGTAGGTAAATAAACAGATATCTTTTAGTAAATAAATAAAAAAGAGGGTTTACGTTCCAAAATGATCTTGTTAAAAAACTGGCAAAAAAAATTATACAAAAAACTTCCTATACTTATTTCATAAGGTCAGTATACTAGAGTAATGTCCTAACAGAGAAAATAGAAAAAATATGAGTCAATTTTTACTGAAACATGCAAAGTAAACTATTTCAATGTTTTCTAAACTAAATTATTCTCTTTGGTAGGCGTAGGTCTATCAATTAACATATTTAAAAACCCAAAAACGTTAAAATTTTATTTTAATGTTTTGGCTATTTTTCTAAATTTCAAATTTCTATAAAATTCTTTGTGTTTTACAAGCATTAAAAAAACGATCTCAGATCCTGTTAATTTTTGGTTCAATTTTAATTTTAATTTCTTTTATCGTGCAGCAATCACAACTATTTTTAACTGCATGAATCGAATCTCATCCGAATAAATTGAACTTATGGTCTGAATAAATCACAGTTGTCTCTTCCTACGGGTAAATATTTAATAAATAATTTCAAAACGAATTATTTTTATCTAAATTATAACAATGTATAATTTAAGTTTTGTAGCACTTGGCTCTTGTTGCATTTGGAAATTCTTTTCTAGGAAAATATAAGAAAAAAATCTCTCAACTTTAGGTCGTGACTACTTTTAAAAAATTCCTAGTAACAAGATTTCGTGCCAAAACAAAATTTATTTGAGTAAATTATCACATTACTGAAAATTAAAGAATTCTAGAAAAACCATTTGAAACCTAGGTACAGTTTTTTTTGGATTTTCTTAAATATGCGCTCGAGAAATCTTTTTAAATAATGTCTAAGAATTATTAAAAAACTATTAGCAGGCCGATTATAAAGCCATAAAAATTCAATTTGTACGTGAACCATTTGAATATATTAAAGGCCATACTTTACAACAGTGAGCGTTACGACGCGACCGACGACGGAACAGTTTCCTTACAAAATTCAGCATGTTAACAATTTTGAATATGTCTATCATACAGTTTAGTTTGAAAACTTATTGGCATTTATTATTTAATTATTTCGAAGTCACATTTTATAACCGTTTCATTTGGTCCCAAAAATTAGTGATGTGGCCATATATTGAAAATCTAATAATTTATTTATTGCGGAAAAGACATTTTGCAAAAAATTTCCTTAAGGAATATTTAACAATAAAAACACCTGAGATTAAACATTTTTATTTAGATATTCTAGTTGACAATTTAAAAGTATTTATAATTTTGTTCAAGGATAATTTAAGCTCCCAGTTTTTCATTTTTATAAAAAGTAATAAAAAATGTGTTATAGGAGACTTATCAGTATTTTAAGGATCATTTACTTCCCGGCCTTTGTACTTTAGATAATGTAACCCGAAGCATAAACGTCACCAAGGTGGCTGTAACTTTGTTCAAGTTACCAGCAGCAGCTACGTTAAATGGTGTGTAAGAACATGGTTGCTCCTATTTGTATGCAAATCAAATAAACAAAGTGTAATAAGTAAGTAGTGAAGACGACAGTGGGTGGTTTTATCTGAAACAAGTCCTGTTTTCTCGATAGCAAAATTCAATTAAAATTAAATAAAAATGAAAGATTTAAATATTTTTAGAATCATCGTAGCATAAACTTTGAGTATAAACGTGCTAATTTTCTTTGTAGAGCTAGTTTATAGAGAGAATCCCGATAAAACATCGTATTCGCTTTACTCTTGTTCCTGAGAAACAAGTTGTCGACTGTTATTTAATATATCTGCGATGGTGTGTGGCTAACAAGCTTAACTTGAGTCTTGAAGCCATTATTTCTTTTCCTTTTTGTTTTAAATGGTATCAGTAACTTGATTATTAGCTCTGTCCGTGGTAAAATCTTTTGGTGCATGTTACTATAGTTACTACAAGAAGCAAAAGCAGTAATCTAATTTCTGGTGGCTGATGTTTAAAGTGTTGCGTCATAATTTTAGTAGATATTTCTGATAGTTATGACGTAGAACAGTTTCATGCTAAAACGTTTGGGGAATACATTCAATCTTTTATTAACTTATTTTTTAAAATTCTTCATTAATTGGGCTGATTTAGTAAGAGACGTTTCTTAAATTTTATCCTTTTTAATAACCTCACTGCTTTATCGTTCCATCATGGCAACACATTCTTATTAAGATGTAAGATTCTGGGGCATTTTTATAATTATCTATTCAGAAAACACACTTTTTGAATGAATTTAAGTTTAATTGAAAAAAGTAAATTTATTCCATCAAACTTTCCTTAAATTACTTTCTTTCTATTCGATAAAGCGGATACGCGGCTAATTTTAATTGGCAGTTACTAAAAGAGTAAAAGAGAATTTACTAGAATAGCGTTTTCTGAATTAATTTTATCCGTTTTTATTATCTGGTTAATTTCTGGGCATACTTATGTATTTATGATTTTTCAAAATGAGGCCTATTGTAAATTACATACTTTAGTAGCTTTTCCCAGATTCTATTGTTATGAGGTGGTTTTCCCATGTAAATGTTCTTTTTAAATCTATGACTGTTGAAACATTTGAAAGATTTATATTCTATGAGAATATGGCTGATTAAGTATTAATGTTAGACTAGGCGTTTCTACAAGTCTTCCGACTCACCCGTTACACATTAGCTTTACTTTTATCACTCCTTTAGATTGGCACGTTTGTCTCTTCTATTAAAACTAGTATAGGGGAGAAGACGAACAGTTTTTTCTAGACTGATTAAATAAGTGGATGCTTGTAGAGTGCTCTACCCGCGTAAGCATTATGTCACTCTGTAAGATAAAAGGATATAAAAGGAAGGTACTACCACCATCAAGATTCCTCCATTTTAGCTTTATACTGTAAGAGTTTCTTGAAAAACACTTGATAGACTCAATCCCTTATTTTAAATGTAACTTATCCTACCATGCAATTTTCTAAATAGTTTTTATTTCCAAGTATAAAATATAGGATGTATTTAAGTCTTCTATTGCTAAATACCACGACCTATAACACGCACTTAATCTGATATCCTGGTCTTATTTGGTTTGGTATCGTTCTTTCGTCTTTCGGCTACCAAGTAAACGCACTAAACCTACACATTCCAAACATCATCACCGCTTTAATTTGTATTGACCTGTTTTTTGACTCTTCTTGATAGCGTTATTGAGGTGCATATGCTTCGATTTACCGAGAGTATTCTAGGTTTAGATTGTTCGTCAGTCGTCTTATTTTTTAACTGTAGTTGGTCATTTAAGTTTCTGCTGTAAAAGGTCATCTTTGAAGCCTTTTCCTGGTTTTGACTATTTTTGTCACTTGACATCTAACAAAGATGTGTTTGAAGTCGGTTTATTTAAACTTGTATGCGTCGCATTCACTTAGTGCAATTGTTCATTTCATGAAATTGGCATACAGTACTGTGGGGTGGCAACAGTGATCGCGGTATAATGAGTGGTTGTGCAAATGTTGAAGTTAGTTAAGATGGAAGATGCAATATTGAAAGACGCATAAAAAAGACGTTGAAGCTATGTTGTGCTGCGTTTGATTGTTTTTTAATGTTTTTTGTATTTTTTTTTCATTCGGATTAATGCCCAATAATTATTACATTTATTTGTCCACATTCGTGTATTTTAAATAAATAAAATACTTTTTAAATAACTAAATCCTACAGTATCTGAAGTAGATAAAGATTAGTATCTTTTCTTTGATTACTCTTCACTAAGTGGATATGACATAATATACACTATATGGCTTGACTGGTCGTATATTGTATTTAGCAGTCTGCAAACTTCTTGTAACATTATATCTTGTTTGTTTACCAAGCATTAGCACAATTCTGATGAAATCCGGTAAAGACAACCGTCTGCAAATCTTACGCAGCCATCTCCGATGAGTACATCTGTGATGTGTGTGTGTCCATGTTAATGTGCCATTCTCTCCCTTCTCTATTGCCATTTAACCATCTCTCGAATAACTCTATAGGTTGTAGTTACCCGAGAAAGACAACTCAATCTTTTTCATTCGTTCCACATATACGTTATATTGTGGTTGCTGTCCTAACAGACAGTGAACTGGTTTATTCAAACAGTAGCTATGTGCGGAAATATATCGTCTGATCCCTGAACTTTCCAGCAGCAGACTATACGGACTGTTTTGTCATTACCATCCAAACGAGTCTCAAGAAAAAATAGTTATATTTGTTAGATCAGGTTTATTTTGCTATGGAACTTGTGATGTTTTGCTACAGCGTTGTTTCTCAGTCTTCTTTCATGGAGGTAGACTCAGATTAGATATTTATCTAATACTTTTCGCAACGTTGATTGTCATACGTAAGTCTAATTACAATGATTTTCTCAAACTATTTCTTATTGTCTAGTCATACACCTCTACATCTACATCTATCACATATTTCTAGAAAGGTATAAATTCAATGAACGAATGCAATGAGGTGCTGGTCCGTTAGATCGCCAATTCTGATATAGGGTAACAGTTTGTTCAACTTACACTTTGCTAAAATGTCTCATATCAACAAGCAAAAGGTGCTTCCTAACTTTAAAACGAGAAGACTTCCTAGAAAACACTGACTTACATCAGAAAGATAATCTACGAGTTGTCAAGAGCCGCTCCTCAAAAATCTAGTACGTTATAAATAGAATTTTTTCCATTTGAAAGAAACAATGAATAAGATCAGAGAGATATATACATTTTGGAGTCTATATTAGATGTAGCATTAATCATGCTATTTGATTAATTTATCAGTTGTAAAATAAAATCAATAAGAAGCCGAAGGTGATTTCTTTAAATACTAATGTAGTAATGCAATAATTTAATTACTACATCTGAAATTTACTTCTGTGCTGAAGTATTTAACTGAGGACGAGAGGTATAGGAATACTTTCCTTTCGACCCTTTCTTTTGACCTGCACGTCCACAGTTCTCTTTTCCATCCTTTCTGTATTTTTTTGGTTTTTGGAAAAGCATTCAACTCGGCCGAAGAGATTTAATATCTTTGAAGATAACTGAGAATGAAAGTTTAGGGCTGTAAGGACCAATACTTCTCGTTTTTGCATCTAAACAGCTGGACTAGCTCAAAACTTCTAATAAAATAAATGGATACAACTTTAGTAAACATTTACAGTAATCAATCAATGCACTTGCTGTTCGGTGCGGCCCTATTGTTTTTATGTACAATTACAAAATTAAAGAAATTTTATTTTAATAAAAGAATAGATAACTTCCTACAGCTGCTGTTCTGGCTACTTCTCCATGATGTTTGTATTTGAAAAATTTCTATTTTCGGCATTATTATTTATTTATTTAAAACACCAACATCTGCTAACGCCAAGTAGAAAAATAATGAACAGTGCGTACAGACTAATCATATAGAAATGACGGAATTTTAATTATTAATACAAGCACATGTATGAAACTCGTCTTTTTAGTAAGGAGTTTTGGGCGTTACTTTATGGATAGTCTGCACAACATTGAGAACGTAAACATAAAACAAAAATAACTGTAATATTTTGTTTTTTCAAAAATAAATACTGGAGGTGTGGTTACGTGAACAGTTTTATACTCTTTCTGTAAAATTGGATGTTGTAAACTATAAAATGCCTATATTAAATTATTCTAGGTCTGAATAAATTATGATAGCTAGCTACCTAAGTTTAGAATGTAAAGTTAAGCCTATCAGTTGAAAGTGAAGGGTAAAACTTTGTTTTTATTGAAATAGAAGCGTCTTTGTTCCTTTATTAACAATCAAACTTAACTCAATATTTAACAAATACGCCCGTAGTTTGTAAAAATATTTCACATCAAAATAACACATGCTGACAAGTTACTTTAATCTCGTTTGTTATTGTAACATTTTCTTGGTTTCATCTGAACAATATGTCCAACGTTTTAACCAAAACATGAAGGTATGTATTACGTAATTGAAATCTTATGTTATATGTTAGGCACCTTATGTTTACTTCGTTCTTCTCAAAAACAATGGCTGCTACTTTTTCCAAACCATTCACTATCCTATTTGTGTCTTGCAAAAATAACATGCATAATGCAAATGAAGTTGACTGTATGTAGCAAAAATAAGTAAAATTATTTTCTAAAAAAGATCAAGTATCCTTTGTATTTGTACTAGAAATCCCATCTTCTATAAGATTTTCATTCAAATTACTTGTATGTGTATTATTAAGTAAAGACTTTATATTTAATGTGGTTTCAGCTCATATTCCTGCTGAGTTAAGATTTAATCTCATATCGCTAATTGTAAGTTTAAACTTTACATTGGATGTATTAGTCACGGCTCTTCTAAAAATAAACCTATTTACGCTTCACCCTTTCCTTTAGCACTTCACAACTGGTAAGGAACAATTAGAAACACACATTTCAATTGTTAGGTACCTATATCGAGTGCATTTAAGAATAAGATACAAAAACTTAGAAAACTAATATAATAAACTTTCTTTAGTATTTGTCTTATCTAATTTCCCTTGTATACAAATCATTGTTCACATAGTACGCCCTGATTTATAATAAGACTGTAAAGATTGTTTAAAAATTAAAACAGTCGAGATTCAGTGGTGGGGCGTGACATGTTTCCTAAAATTCTAGAAACGTTTACTGGTATTTACCTTTGAAATTTTCTATTTACATACCTTTTAAATTTTGTTTATGAACTCTATATTACAGTTACGTCTTGAAATAAATATCAACATCATAATACAGTAGAAACATCTTTATTTTCCAAAATTTTAGTTCACAACAAAGACCCGTGTACGCCCACCCCAAAATCAGTGTTTTAATTAAATTAAAATTCTCAAAATCTCTACAAAGCATCCAAACATTACTTATGATCGTTACCTGTATCTTACATCCCTAAACGTTTGTAACAGCAAATCCTATTAGGGGATGATGCATCATCGCGCCCGTCACTTGCCAGTCCGTATCAGAGGTTGTACACCAACCCCAGCATCCCTAGTTACTGGGGCGCAGCATCCCTCAGCAGTTCTTTGGAGGCGGCGGCGACGCGCGAGCGTCCACGAAACTCACCAGTCAATAACAAGTCGGAGGCGCAAAATTCAGGAGGGGCGTATGAACCCAATGTGTTATTGTATGAACGGAATACAACCATGAATGGAAAAAGAGTTAACTTAGTGATAAAATTTTGGAAAATGGAAGGATAGAACAAATCAAAAGTTAAAGTTTGATTTGGTATTTTAACTATTGCATAATCACGTATAAAACGAGCAGTTTATGTTTGTTTAATATTACTTAATAATTAGTATGTAAAAGTGAATCTTTATAGAACAAATAATGTACTTGCCGAAAATAAAATATGGTTTCTTCTGAAGAGTAATTAATACATACAGTAGGAAGCAGTAACAATGTAAAAAGATAAAGCAGAGAGTTCATCTTACTTCATTTTAGTTGAATTCGGTGTTTAGTTTCAAACTTTGAATTTCTAAAATACCAGTTGCTGTCCCTAAATATTACATTATAGTTAATTGACAGACACTTGTAAAATGTTGCCTTGAATCTCACTAATGGATTGTTAATCGACTCTCAAAAGTTTCACTTATATTTTGGGATTGTGTTAGAATTACAATACTTACCATTAAAAATATTACAAGAGAGATTTTAATTGTATGGTAAAAGTTACATTTAGTCAGATTCAAATCTTGTGTTAAACTATTGGTTGGTAACGTTGGAGGACGTGAAAGCTACTGTACGAAGTATAAACTCTTCAAAAATGTAACCCGCCACAGTCACTTCTATTTGTGGTCTTCTAAAAAATTTTCTTTGAATAGTTTATAATAATTCCTAAAAGATCCATCATTTCTGCACTTCTTTTTCTTTGTGTGTATTATTTAGAATGATGAATAATATTGAATACAACTTAAGAAACCGCAAGTTACTTTCAGAAGATATTATTTCCAAAACAGCACATTTTCGCGTGGATCATTCCTGAAAAGTTATCTTGAAAGCACACTCCGAGGTAACTGAATATTAATTCAATATTAAAATTTGCTAAAGGCAATGAAATGATTAGAGATTCAATTTTCTAGAAACCACTACCTTATTGAGTTGATTTCATTTTGGTTCTGAAGTAGGAAAAAATGTCACACAAAACGTGTGGAAGATATAATGATAAAATCTATGAGGAGACTGCTTAAATTATTTAAAAAAGAGCCAACCATGACTTGTCATCTACCCCAATAGATACATCAAGCTAGAGCAAAAACTAACTACAAACATCCGATTGTTTCCTCAACTATTAAATTGTTAAC
Source organism: Ignelater luminosus (assembly GCA_011009095.1). Classification (NCBI taxonomy): domain Eukaryota; kingdom Metazoa; phylum Arthropoda; class Insecta; order Coleoptera; family Elateridae; genus Ignelater; species Ignelater luminosus. The sequence goes on along the minus strand of VTPC01005446.1, from coordinate 102,435 downwards.
TAACGTCTAACGCACGCACATTTTTACAAAAACCATTATAATTGAGACTAATCACTAACATAGCTTTTCGATTTTGGAGTTCTCAGTCATTGTCGTTCATTATTTCAGTAAATACTTTCAGAAAAATTTTGGGTGGTCAGATCTAGCAAGCTGTTGTTGTTTTGTTTAGGGTCGAATAGTGTATTACCCTTTCTTAAAATTATTTTACTGTTTCAAAAAACATCTAAAAAATTTTCTCATTTTGAGTTTTTATGTCTTTATACATTATTTCAAATCGTTTGGTATCAAGTTTCTCTTAATGGTCGTTCATGATGCATTGAATTTTGAGCTAACGTACTCATGAAAGTTCTAGCTCTACACCATCGCACTTTTTACCACTTGCTGCACTCTTGATTCAGGTAAACTTTGAGAGAAACCACTTTTGGACCAGTTCAAACATGGATTTGTTTGATCACCATCCTTCATTGTAATACAAATCATTGTAATAATCATTGCATAAAAGTTTACAACCTTACACTTGGGCATCCGCCCAACTCGATTATAAACATGTCTGTGAATATCTTGTTTTTATACCATTCTCATAAACTTTGGACAAAACTAAGTTATTTGTTAAGTTAACTAATCAACAATAGCATAATTTATATTATCAATGGTAATCTGATTACAGCGTCAAAATAGTTAGTAATTAAAGTTTAAAAATTCCGAAGACTTTTGTGACATATGTTATGTGAGCCTCAAACTACTTCAAAGGTCATTTTGGGAGCGTACGTGACATTAGCTACAAATTTTATTGAGTGCTTGATTGGACATAATTTACATATGTATAGTTCTATTTCACTTTTTTTCTCTAACAATAAGTTTAATCTGATTCCTACTCTACAAGTATCTCCATAAAAATAACAACGCTTCCATTAAATTGCATTGTAGATATATTCTGCATTGCTACTCTGTTCTGTTGAAAATCGAAATCGATATTCAAAACGTCTTGAAATACTGTACAATAATGAAAATTCTAGTTCCATATATTGTAGCTTATCAAAATACATAAATGTTCTGTATCAAACAAAGTGACAATGCCAATGTCAATTGTACATACACATCTATACATTGATACTTACCTCGTTCATATTTAATATCTTTGGTTAAGCCATTGCTATCTTTCCTTTTAAACTAATTAAATTAAAACTTGAATATTATGAATTTCCCTCTAATTCAAATTATTAAAAATTATCTTATGTAAGATATAACAACCAAAATGTCCTTTGTAAAATCAGAAATTCCAAATATATCTTATACAGGGTGCCTTAGAAAATGCATAATATCCATCAAAAGAGGAAACATGAATGTTTTACGTTTTCTGAGGCACCCAGTATATCCACAACAATATAGAAATTATAACTCCAGTAGCAACTTCTATGCTTTGTAATATGATAAATTGGTAACTTTATTTTAGTAAAATAGACACTATAATTATATAAAACATTAATTAAAACCACTAATGAAATGTTTTAATTGTTTGAATTAATGTTAATCAAAAAATTTATCAAAGTAAATTACATTTTTTGTTGACGAAACTGTATTTGTTAGAATTTTCTTAAAAACTAAAAAGCAGCCAAATTTACATGTCCACAAATTCAGTTAATGTCAAGTGTATCCTTCTTGAACATAATTAGAATATTCACCTAAAGCCATATCCACTAAAGAAAACGAACACCCAGAAAACATTTCAGAACAATCTTGATTGCTTTGTTCTTTGCCGATGCGATAAGCCCAGTGATATAATCGATGTTCCTCAGGTTCCCAGTTCATTATTCTTTGTAGCGGAAAACTAAAAGATCGCAATCGTTATAAATAATAAAACTCATTGTTCCCAGTAACTGAATTTACTTACTCGAATACAATTCGCACAAGTTCTTCTAAAAGGCTATTACTCCTCGAAAAGAAACGGCGAGACGTCTCGCAAAGGGCTCTTAATATGCACGATCGTCCATCGAATCCCATCCTGTAGAATTATGTCTGCTATAAAAATTTTTATCTTTCTTTTAAAAGATTAAAACTTACGAATCCATTATAACTTCCATTTTCTGGTATAAATCACGACGATTTCTTCTTCGCATTATATGTTTAGGCTGAAGAATTTCCCTAATCGTGGAGGATTCATTTGGTAGATCGTAAGCGATACCCCAGTTTATAGCTTCCGAGAAAAATTGCTCCGGTAAAGTAGTTTGAACCGTCATACATATTGCTACCTAAAAGTTTTTTTATAGATTTTCTTTCAAACACTTCTTAATACATTTAGCGGATATAACAAAAGTAAATTTATGAAGTCTGGATTCGATGATTTGAAATACATTAATGTTTTATGGTTTTGCTTACAATATTTCCTGGAACTTTATTAGTTTTTTATTCACCGGGGAATAAAAACAGTGATTTAGAAAAGTCGAATATAAGTATCGGAAAGAAATAAAATGAAATAACTCACAGACAAACTGGAGCCCTCTGGAAAGACGAGATATCTTTTGCGACGCAACAATGGTGAATTTTCAGATGAAGAGCTAGTCGAATCTATTCCAAACGCTATAAAAACGCAAAGTAAAAAGATCGTTGAAAAAAACTCCATTCCCGTCGGCAACTAACAAGTAAATATAGTTGATTTAAACGAAACGTATGCTTATTGTACAGATTACTCCATTAACAAATTAACGCGGTCATGCTAAATGAAAGGTAAGCAGCCAGAAACTTGATTGCTAAGTGGGTTTTTTAGGGGATGGTTATTCGAGTAATTCTATGTACTGTAACAAGTTGTTTATCTGAAATGAACCTTTCGAACTAAATTTAATATTAAACACAAATACCAAAATTTTCTAACTGAATAAAGAAAGATGTATTTTCAAGATAATTTTATTTTCATTCAGAAAACATATTTTTAAGGAAACGAAAAATCTGAATATTATATATTATGTAGGTGGAAAATAGCTTTCGTATCCAACATCTTGCTGCATATCTCGTAAAAATATTTTCGTTCCTATCTCTAGAGCTACCTAACAATATTTATCAGTTATCTACATTGAGTTTAAAAAACACTCGAAGGAAAATATTTAGACCTATGAAGTTAAACAAAGAAGTCTCATTTTGCTAAGATATTTAAGCAGTATATTTTTTTCTTCTGAAAATATTAAATGTAAATAGCGAACAAAATTAATTAAGCAAATTAGTTTTTCTAAATTATATCTTTAGAAGTTATTCTTGACAGATAAATGCATTTGTTATGGCTTTTATACGTGATCTTTTGTCGGTTCAAATAAAATAGCTTTTTTTTAAATAGATTTAGCAGTTTAGAGAAACAGACACGCATAATAATTCTAGCAACTTACAAAACTAAAAAGTTCTAAAGTCAGTTGAAATTCCCCAGAAAATTCAGTCTTCAAGTTATAAATGAATGTTTTAGGTACTAATCAAAAATTCATAGCGTAACTGAGTAATGTAACGTTTTTACGTTATTTTCAGAATTTCCATCCAAACAGTTTCTTAATCGCTAAAAGTCTTTTCGTAAGTATTATTGAACAACAGTAATTCTTGGATTCTGATGTATTTTCTTAACTTTGAAATAAATAGAAAAAAGCTAAAATAATTGTCAGTATTTAGAATCTAATCTCAATATTCCTAAAAACAAATCACACTGCTTATTTTACCCTCTAAAATAATGGAGACCAATTACTAAAATCCAATTCTCTTTCTACTAAACATCAATTTGGCTTTCATTGAGAAAATTTTACCTCGGATGCTTTATTGTTATCTTTGGATAATATAATCGAACTAGTAGAGCGTAATCAGGCTGTTAGTGGTATACAATAATCTGAGAAAAGCTTGTCACACAAAACATTATTATGGTGTCAGAAGGTCTACATTTATAGTTAATTGTATCGTTTGTCAACTAGCGAGGTCAAAACATATTTTTTGATGGAAAATGCACTTCTAAGCTCCCAGTTTTAGTAGGTGTTCCATAAAGCTTCGTAGCAGATCCTTTTTTGTTTTTATTGGCTGTTAATGATCTCCCAAGTAATATGAATTGCGTATCCATTTTGCATGCAGACCCACTAACCTGATGAATCTTAGTCACTTTACCATTGAATTAATACAAACAGTCAATGACAAGCGTATTCAAGCAAAAGAGTGATTTATATCTAATAAACTGACCTCGAATGAAAATAAAACGGTCACAATACCATTTCTCACAAAAATAAACGGTATGGTTACTATTTTTCCAAGCTCCTTGTTACCAAGCGATCATTAAAGTTTCAGTTTCCAGTAGGCTATAAAATCTTTCCGTAGGGCTAGCTTAAACCCACGCACGCCAACCAAGGCCAATACATAACCTACAAATTAAAAAACCAATTAACAACACAAACTGCCAATTTGACAGATAATTCTTATTGAGAATGGATTAACCTAAAACCATTCTAAGACATAAATTGTTTTTTCATAGCCTACTGGGAACTGAGATTTTAATGATCGCATGTTATTTTGGTATGTATGTGCAATATACGCATGTATCGTGAAAATGTGTTTTAGAGAAGGTGAAGTCAGGAGTCGGTTAGTAATCAAATTCTATCACAAGCTTCTATAGAAAACATAATGACGCTAAATACCCATCTTATGTAGTTCATTCGTTCCAAGTCAGACTACCTTTGTTACCTTAAAGAAAATTAAAATTTGTTAAGGAAATAAGATTAAGTTATACCGGAAATTTAAAGACAATTTATATGAATATGAATTATTTTTTCCCTATAGATCTTAATGAGCGGGCGGGATCTGTTGTGGTCAAGTGAACATAGATGACCTTGTTTTGTATTAATAACTAAGCACTGAGCAAATGCATATTTGCATATTTTTATTTATGAGACACATGCAGTTAATTTTTAGTGTACAAGCTCATTTCATTGTATATTGTCCAAATAATCAATTTTATTTTGCATGTATGGCATATACAGCAGGTATTCGGTATAAAATGCATATATTTATGAGGAAGTAACAGCATGAAAATCGCAGTGCGGCTTCGAGCGAGACGCGAAACGGTCGACCCGGATCCAGTCGGTGCGGTAATGCACTGAAGCCGAAAAGTAAGCAGCACTCCCCAACTCCATCTGCTGGAGCAATGTGTTATGGTCCGGAACACAGGGCCGGCAGAGACCCAGTCCGTTTTCTCAGCCTCATCCAATCGACCTGCAACTGGGGGTAGGTCGCCACCAATACTCCAGGACTCCACGGTTGATATTCGCGCCTGAGGCTCCGCGGTATCACCAACTCCAGCTGCTGAAATTCTGCTTCCGTCCGTTACCGCATTGGTGCTTCCTTTCCTCTCCTATCCCATCTCCCTCCTAAATTCTTCCACGGCGCGAACCGTGGGGGGTTGTGTTTCTGAGAAAAACCGTTGACCACACCCACCTTCTTTCCAATATTACATTCAGCCAATCAACTCCTCACCCATCAATCATCAACCATACCACACCTACCCTTACCATTCAATTATTATCCACTCGCTCCCATCCTCCCACAATCAACATCTTCTCCAACGCCGCTATCGCTCCACCATTCCTTCCAAGAATCCAAAAACAAGGCCCCGTCACCCACCAACATCAACTTCCAAGATCCGTCGCGACGCCAACGATAATATAAAGTCCAGCATCTCAAGCCATCTTCACTGCCTTGCCACCAACTCCAATGCCGAAGACAAATGGAACCAATACCAACCCAAGCGACGAGCAGCGCGTTTGGTTACCACCAATACCATTTCAAAGCTTAAGAGAGGTCAAATGACCTCTAAAGCAGTCGCGCTATGCGCGACAATTGCGATGATTAACCTAAGCATGAAAATGCATATTCTAAACCATGCAAATCATTATAAATTTATAATACATTTCTTTCACAATTTTCCATTGATTTCGATATTTTAAATAATATAATATGCACATTTCTTGAGTATATCTGCCTAGCCCTAGTAGAGCTCAATCTTATTTTTGGTATATGGCATACATTACAGCTTTTCGGTTTTGAGGACTTAACAGCATAAAAGTGGATATTCTAAACCATGCAAATTGTTATTTCTTTAATAAGTGTTCACCAATTTTGGCTTTTAAAGCATATAATATGAAATATCTTAATGTAAGATTGCATACTTTTTGCATATATTACTGAGTCTTTATGGCATATTTTAGTGATATATGCGCTTTCTTTACGGCATATCTGCCTAGCTTTAGTAATAACAAATAAAATAATTTCAGAGAGTTCTTAAGAAACCTGTTAAAATCTAATAAACATGTGATACATAAGGTCGTGATTTATCATACTTCCTATTCTGTTACTCATTTCCTCAGCAAAGAAACAAGAAAAAGTTGCTCGTTCTGTAACTCAGCATACTTACCGGAAATCTAATTTTGATCTCAAATTCTCTATTAGGTGTCTTGAATGTCTTAGTTCGGGCGCTGTTTGACCTTCTCTTTACAAGTTACAAAAGTTGGCTAAAAATTAAATATTACATCCAGATCAATCTTATATTTCTTTTACGTAGATACTAGAAACATTGTAGTGTATTCGAACTATCAAACTATACATACCAGAAACTCGGTTTGTTTCAAACGAGATTTGAGAACGAAAGTGACGTTTCCTTCAATGCTTGTAGTTGAGAAATCTTTGGAATTTGCTATTAATGAGCAGCATATCTATACGTATTTAATATGTCTGCCTTGAAAACCAGCAATTAAATAAGTCTAAAAAGAGGAGAATCACATAGCTACATAAGAGCATTATGCCTTTTGTTGTACATTCATTTTTTCCATTGTAGTAGACAGTATTAATTAGTACAAATTTCGAACATTCCATATTTTCTTTATCATTTTTAGTGGTTCTATTAAGCTTTGATATTGTCTTAAATGACAATATACAAAAGTCTCAAATTTTCTTAAGTTATGCATACAGAAGTTTTCTTTACATGTTAAATCTGAAAGAGATTTAATTTTTCCCAGCTGAATGGGCTCTTCCTTTTTAGGGAGCAAAGTAAATATTTACTGGCTGTCTTAAATTACGAAAGCATTAAAATTTGAATGAAAACGCAAAACTCATGCATTTATTTTACTTTAACAGAATTTGAGAACTTTAAAAAACTTCTTATAATTTGGCAGACCTATATTTGAGTATATTTGTGGTTAAGAACCTCTTCAGCATTCTTTACATTTCTTTTTTATATTTGAAAAACTCTTAGACAAATATTACATTTTATAGCACAGAGCGATCAAAGAGAAACCTTATCGCGGTTGATTTTGAAATAAAAAACGTAGGACGTAGATCAAAATTGATATGTTCTTGTAAATTGTCAAATATTTTATTAAGTTTGTTTAAAATTGTCTTTTTGGTTTAATAAAGCTTTGTGTAATTTAAAAAAGATGATGTTAAGAACAAAAAGATTATATATTAGAAGCCTATTTCCGCACTGGTCAATTTGAAGACGATGAGTGTTTAAAATACTCTCAAAAAATAACCACAAAATTCGACAGCTAGTATTCTTATTTATTAAACTATGTTTGTAGCTATAATATGCCCAGAGCCGACATACGTTTTTAATTTTAAAGCCGACCCTGATAAGATTTCTTTTTGATCGCTCTGTATTTACAAAGGCTTTCAAGGGTTTTACTTGCAAACGTTGTATTGAACATTCTAATGATTGTATTTCTAGTGGTTTTAGAATGTTTTAAAGTGAATGAGACCATATTTTAGATTTTGTTTTCGAAGTACCTCTTTCATATTTGTGTAATGCTTGCAAAATTATCAAAAATTCTTTTTCTTTAAATCGACTTTTTAAATATTTTAAATTTCGAAAAATATTTTTATGTGAGTATTAGTACAAAATATCTGAACTGTAAACTGAAATCGGTATTTACAAAATATTTTGCGCAACATCCTTAAAATTGTTTACAATAAACTGAAAACAGTTACAAATCAAACATAAATAAATGAATAATTAGATAAAAAAGAAATAATTTTAAAATCACGTAAGCTACGTGTTTATTTTAAATGTCTAACAAGAAAATTACCGACGTTACCGTTTTTGAACGGTGAACCAATTAACACCCTCCACCTGTTCGCTCTTTACATCATCACCTACTCTCTAACAAAAATTTAGTTTCGTAAACGAAATGGAAAGAAAGCTAAATGTGAGGTTATTAATTTTGTTTATTGTGCTTCCACATGTAACTAAACAGTTGGATTCTGACATTATCGAAGAAATCGATACTCATCATGAAATTCACTCCAGAAAAAAAAGATTCTTAATATTCCCAGAAGGAAGCTCTCTACAATTAGGTTTTTATCCTCCAACTTAATTTCTCACGTAAATAATAATTTTAATATTCTTGCACTTGTTTTTAGTGTACTGTTTAACTATTCCGTCGATCGGAATGGGGAGTATATTTACAATAGGTTGGACAGCTGCATTAGCTTGGGAGCTTCCCCACGAACCCATACATCCATTTAAAAAGAAAGGAGAAACCCTTCAACGTATTGATAAGGCAGGGAGTGCGACATCTGGAGGGTGGACGGTACAAAAAGGATCACTTTCAACAAGTGACAAGAGCAAAAAGAAAACCCATTACGATGTTTCTTCGATAAATTACTCGTCACTGCCATACTCCACTATCAAAGATTACTTAATGAATCCCGGATATACCAAGATAGGATACGCCAGCAATACCGATAGTAGTTATCGAAATCATTTTAAAGGGAAATACGTCGACTACCGTCCTATTTACGATACTTCAGCGTTCAAGCCATTTCGCAAACCCAATAACGTGATAAAGGAAGCCGCTTCGTTTTATTCCCATCCGGTATACAAGGAAGTGCACAGGAGAACTAGAAGAGATCTTTTTGCGAAAATAGAGAAGTTTTTAGAAGCGTTAGTAACTTTCCAACTTTTATTTAAAAAATATTTAATAAAAATTCTACATTTTGATTCAGAAGTCCATGAACTTCATAAAATTTTGTGGTAATGTAAGATTTACTTTAATGAGACCTAAGATAAGGCCACTGCAATAAAGAAAATTAAATTGTGAAGTAAATTTTAAAATTTTATTAAATTTCCGTAATACGATTAGGGATTTATCTTGTATGGAGAGAATCCTAATTTTATTTTCTTGCAGGCAACGACAAGATGGAAAAGCTTGTTTGTTAAAAGCAATTTGCGAGGTTAGCAAAACTTCCCCCGACGAAGTAGGGACTTTCATGGAGGAAATTATTAAGGCTATATTCAAGTATGCTTTATGTATTTACTTCTGTACGTAGTGAATATTAATATAAGTAATTAATTTTAGGATTAAACCGTATAGAAACGATAATAATCACGACGAATATGATGTAGCTGCTGAGGAAAGCCACAATTGTACCGAAAGATATTCCAGATGTAGCTCTTCTGTATGGTCATTACTGTAAATCGTAAAATATAATTTAATTTTTTAAAATAACTAGTTTGATCAATTTATTTATTGAAAAAACATCGAACCATAACCGAAAAGTAATAAATAATCTAAAATAGCCTTTTGGCTATTTATCATGTTTTTATGCAAAGGTATCAGTCGGCGGGTATCAGGGTTGCGTTAATAAAATACAGCATGTAAAATATGTATAATCTATAGAGTATGTATGTAAAATAGAGACCTGTTTTTTACATTTTTGATTGTATAAATAGCAGTAATGCACAAAAGTGACATCCCAAAATATTAAACATAATGACATACCTGAACAAAATCAATTATTTTCAGAATACTTAAGTTGAGTGAAGATTTAATGATAAGGAGTTGGCAATTTTGTTGACCCCAGGAATCATTGGCGTGCGACCTATTTTATCTTAGGGTATACACATCGTTTGATGCACCAGAATATAATACATATACAAAGTGTTGAAAAAGTACCGCAATCGGAGAGCACTATATGATATTCTCTATGGACAAACTAACAAAACGCTTAAGACAAAAAAGTTTATTCCAAAAGCCGTTTCAGAAATAATGCTCTTCTTGTGTTAAAAAATTACGACACCACCGTTACATTTTAGTGGAAAAAAGAAGTGGCCTATGCGTCTAGCTTCACATCTCTTTGCTCTAGAGTCTTAGTGTGCTTTAGTATTATTTATAATTGTTATTATTCAGCAAACTGTCAGTACACAAATGTTAATTACATACGGTGACTAGGTTTTTTGTATGTAAATAATACAGACAAATATTGCAGGATTGTAAGATCGTAGTTTTAAATTTTCAGCAACAAACGAGGGATGCTAGTTATATTTCTGG
>VTPC01005446.1:53401-87104 GCA_011009095.1 Ignelater luminosus | reverse complement strand
ACCGACACCAATCAAACTCTACTTACAAAAACAATAGCAGCAGTTGGGTCTCGTAGATATGTCAAATAAATACTTTAATGTCTATTAAAGCCACATACAAAAACAAAAATCACTTTCTGTATTTACCTGACCAAACTTTAGATGCAACATGCTTTGATCCATCAAAAGCACTTTAACAATGAAAGATTTTTTGAAAGAATTGGTATTTGAAAGATTATAGGGTTTTACAGAGACTTCGCTCCATTGTAAAAGCCTATAGAAGCAAATTTACAAGAGTTATCATAAAAACTATGTAAAAAATTATAGATCTATCTTAAAATAGTGTTTTTAATAAGTATTCAAAAACTACTATGTAAAAGTAGTATACTACGTAGTATAACTAACAGCAACACATCTCTAATTTAAAACTTTATACTGACTTCATAGCAACGTATAGTATGACTCGGTATGACTAGACGATTAGAGATTCACGTGGTGTATACCGACTGTTTGCTAATTCAAAAACTGGAAGAAATCTCTGTACACGAATGGCTTCTATAAAGGCTACCCACAAGGTTCTCATTTAGAACCTTTGCTATTTACTATTTATTAAAGATGTTTTATATTGTTTTAGTTTTATAAAATTTCTTCTATATGCAGATAACATGGAAACCTATTCTAAGGATTTGAAAGTTATCTGTGTTTAGTGTTCGTGCAGGTAATATTACATGTAGGAACAATAATAAAAATCCGAAGAGCTCCTACCTAGTCGGTAGATGAACTCTATTATATCTAGTTCTTTTCATTTTTCTTCTGAATCGTTATTTGGGCGAACAAAGTGAGTATGAACAAGTTTGTCATTACATTCTGCATAAAAGATTTTCTCTTAATAAGTAGTTTGGTTAATTCCCACCCAATTTTCGCAAACGACTTTTAAAGTTGGGGGTAGTTTGGAGAGCACAGCAAAAGATCAGTATAATGCAGTTTTTCAGGGTGAATATCTCAAAACCGGGTGATTTAACAAAAATATGATTAGGAAGGAAACTGTAAAGTGTAATTTCTTCTACAAGATACATGTATTTGCAATTTTTTGTATATGCGATTTTCAATAATATTTTCCGATTTAATCTAAGATTAATTCTTCTTAATCTGCTGAATTAAATATCTTTGTACATGGCAGTTGGACAACATGATTCAGCAGCACAATCTAACTTGGTATATTCACTTCGTTTCCCGAACCCATTTTGCACCTGTACGATGCAAGTTCAAGAATGGAAGTTGGAGAGGTGGCATAAAAAGTTAGCGATTCTTATACAACTTCAGTTGCGTGGTCGGCATATTTTCTCCTCGGCATGACCTAATTTGATGAAATATTCGGTATAAATGTTGTTCTGAACCAGCAGATGTTGGTGGCAATCTGAAGGTATGAAAATCATGAGAACAGCGGTAACAATAATTCATGAGGATATTTGTAACCAAAACACCGTTTACAGTACAACCGATTATCTGTATCTAATTAACTAATCTAGTATTTAAGGAAAAAATAATAAGAAACGTGATTTTATGGGAAAATATTTTCAGAGTTAACACAATTTTTTTAAAAATCGTTAAACTATCTTATGAAATTGTTGGAAACTTCACAAGTAAACTTAAAGTTGCTTTTTTTTATTAAATTATTTACAAAAGAACTGGATAAAGTTACTTTGTCTTAAGGTATTTCAGGTGATAAAAATGCGAAGAAACTAAATTGCTTTTCGACTTTTCTATAGAATGACAAAATAAAATAAGTTAAAAAAATATTTGTTTTCCGTTTGTATTTTTAGGATATAAAACAAACTTATATGTCACATTATTTCTAATACAGGTGTTAATAACGTCAGGAAATTTGCTTTCCACACTTCTGTTTATTTTGTCATTCTGTTGTTTGTCCGAGAGCAATGTTGTATAAGCACTTTATTGCAGTTGTTTCAATTCTTGCTGTTTATGTAGAGGCTTACGACTTTGATCATAACAGAAATAAAAGAACTCTAGTTTATATTCCTCCTGGAGGTGTTGTTCAGGTAGGAGATCAGAACAAAAGTAAAATTCACACAATTCTACTTAATAAAAAAAATTGTTTTAGATGGTAATGGGTGTAGGTCTTCCACTAGTACTGCAAGATGAATCAGTAATTATCGGTATGGTACTAAAGGGTGGTCATCATTTACCTTCTAATAGTTCAGATTATACTAATCCCAGCGTTGTTTACGCTAAAAGAAAAAGGTCAGTTACAAGATGGGATTTGTACGATGTTATGGCACAAGCATCAGAATTGTAAGAATAAAATGTAATGTAAAAATATTCAGATATCCTTTCATTTTTTGGTTAACAAACTTTAGGCATGGTTTCGGTGGAAAGGAATGTATTCTTCGGACAATTTGTGAGGTTGCAGATGTACCTATTGATAAATCTAGAGGTTTATTTGAAGAACTTATTCATTCAATATTTACGTAAGTAATAAAAACAAAAACAGGATAATACGTCTTAACTAGTGTTAAATCATAATTAAATTGTTTATTCCATTAAATCCCTAATTTCCTGATATTCAGAACAACTTTACAAAAGGTAAATGCGTGTTTACTTTGATCTTTAGAAGCTAAAAAGTACTAGATTTCTTTCATAATAGTAATTATGTGGTTATACACTGACATATGTGGTGTACGAATATGTAGAAAACATTTTCATTATAGTGCTTTTAGAGATGAGAAATAATAATAGCAGGCCAGCAAAAACACAATTTAAGGAGAAATAGAAAAGGGCATTTTTTCTTTAAATTCTTGTACCTACTCAACTCAACACTAATCTCGACCCGAGAGACCATCTTCTATGGTACTTCAACAATCATCAAAGTTTTTATATTACATGACTTTTTAAATCGGAATTGGGCTTTGTGATGTATATCAGAATTTACAGATGTCATACTAATGTATTTTACAGTTGATTCAGATGATTCATGAAGAATTAGAAACGAGAAAAAGACCGGTTTAAGTTATCCTTAGATAATTAGAAACAAAAGTTATCTGCGGTCAGTTTGAGGTCAAAGATGAATCTTTTAAGTTGACTGGCCATTATGGATGAAATGTGATTACATGGTTATGGTCCTGAAACCAACTAGTAGTCAATGGAATAACTGGACAGATTTCTTTGATCGAAAATGTTATGTTGTGTTTTTGGAAGAAAATCCTAAAAATATAAGAATTCGGTTATCAAAATCAGTGCGTTCCACGATGAGCACAAATGCAATAACAACAATTTCCGATTAAGTTTCTCAATATTCAAGCGCCGAACCTCAAATACATTCTTTTAGGGGGGCAGAATCGTTTTGGTCAAAAGATATAAGGGATGTAATCATTGAAGAGGAAAATGTAATCGCGACGGTCTTGTGGTTTATTACAAAGTTAAGGTAATTAATTTCAACTATTGGAAGGAGGTACCTTAAAAATTAGCCAAAATGCTTCTTTTGATTTTAAGCATGTAGATTAGTGCAATCTTTAAATTCTCAGGATAGTTTATAATAGAAGAGTTAAAATTTATTTCCTGTGGCTTATCTTCCCGAATCTATAAACTTAAAGTGCTTGTCTTGTCCCTAATAGATTCTTGGGAAAATATACTTGGTTCGTTGAACTAAAGGTACTTATGTGATGTTGTGACTAAAAGGGATATTCTCTAATCTTCTTATTGGACATAATTAAGTGTTTCTTTCAAAAATAAAAAATTGCTTCTAAAACATTTTGGCAATATTGGGCCTCGCTGAGTTTACTCGCAAAAGTTAATATTGAATTTTATGGGTTACTTAACTAATTCAGCGTCCATTCTGGAAAATATTATTTTCTACCCTTAACAAAGCATTTACAAATATTTTATCACGTTAAGTACTTTCTTCTTCTCAAGAGAAAACAAACCATGATATTCTGCAAAAGAAAGAAAATAGTTATTAGTTGCTTAAAAGTTATTCTGAGAACAATTCATTGAGTTTTGTTTGTACTAACAATGAGTAATTTTCAGATGTAGAAAGACTAGATGCATTTACAATATTTGATAGTTTTTCATGTTGTGTAAGCACCAACAAAGATATGTAGTCGAATCACCATGCTAAAGGAGTTCGCAAAAATAAAGTTGGCGATTTCATGCTCTAGGTTTGGGAAGAACTACCATTGGTGATAACCACATTAAAACATTGATTGAAAATAATCTAGCAGAGATAGTGAATTCATCCAGTTTTAGAGCATTTGAGCAAACTGGATGTTTCAATCTCATGCAGTTTAACTATCCCTGCATATGTTCAACTTATTAAATAAATTACAAATGCTAACAACTGGATCGTGAATATCAAATTTGCAAGGTAAACAATCGTGCAAGAAACAGAATCAACTACCGCTAACTACCCCAAAGATCGATTTGACAAACAACCAGAAGATCAATTCGGATAGGTTTGTTTCCATTTGAATCGACTCGACTGAAGACAGCACTAGACGAAACACTTCTAGAATTGGCCAAAAAGAAGGGCGTTGTTGTTTACTAAGGAATGCTAGGGCGCAATTTCTTTTGGAAACTGTTTTACAGGGAAGAACTTCAATGGTTTGGAGACAGAATCATATGGATCAGTCTTTTGCTCGAAAAAGCAGGAAATTCTTTGAAGACGGAGTAATGTAGCTGCTTGAGAGCTAGCGAAAGACGTGAACAAGATGACTATATTACTTACAAATATGTCTTTCACTTCCTTAAAAGAAGACCGCTAGTAGGTATCAAACGAAACATTTTACATACATGTGTTGTATATCCCAGACAAATCTTATGATATCATTGGTTTTGTGGTTTAATAGAGCGCAAAAAAGTTGTGAAGTTAGTACTGACGATAATTAGAACACAACAAGGTCATTGCTTTTATTACTTACTGTGAACGCATTTTTAACCTTTCATGAATACATTAATTGAATTGACTAAAATATGTAACCATACAGTCTAAAGGTTTAATTTATCATGGTTCGCTTGTGTTTTTATCTTAAAGTCGTTAATTTCAATAGGTATGCAAGTATTTACGTGAGCATTTTTATAAATTGCAAAGAAATTAGTATGTGTACAAATACTACATAGTACACAAAACTAATAAGCAAAATTCAATTATTAGATTTCACGTTTTATTTTTCTAGGCCTTCCAGTACACAAGAAAATTTAAAACGGCACAGTGATAATATTTATCATGCGGCTGAACAAATAGGAAGAGATATCAAGGGATCCTGTGGAGTTATTTTTCCGGAATGTCAAGTTAGTTTCGCTGAAATATTTACAAAGTTTCATAATTCTTGACAGTATATTAAAACAAACCTACTCTTGTTAGTTTTGTTGTTGGTATAAGGAATTTAGAGATGTTATAAATTCTCATATAGAACCTTTGTTTTAATAGAAATAAAATTATGTAGATTTAAAATTGTTTATTTCATGTAAAAATCTTAGTTAATTGTTCTAAAAAATAAACAGTACTGCATTCAGAAAATAATCTTGCACAATTACTAGAAGTTTTCCCTAATTCTTCTGCTGCATGATATTCCAGATCAGTATAATCTTGTACTTCTTCAGAAGTTGTAGAAGGGCTGTAATAAATATTATAGTAGTTGCATTTACTGTAATTTCTATTGAATTTCAAAGTGTTTATTTACGTTAGTACAACATGCATAATTTCCGCTAATAAGCCAGTTTTTTCATCAAACGGTGCGAGTGCTGCTTCACAAATTGCACGCATTAAACAGCTTTTTCCAGTTCCAAAATTGAATCTTGAATGAAAACAAAGAAAGTTACATTCTCTTTTATCGCCAGTCACATTAAAAAGTACTTATCCATAAAGTTTTTGATAGCAGAATAAATATCCCAGCGGGAGAAAGATCGTCTTTTACGTTCGTAGTCAATACTGGGATGCAAAATATCGTTGCTGTTTGTCGGTAACAAATAATAACTTTTTAGTGTAGCACCCCACGTAACACTTTCTTTACGCAGTTCAACTGGAAATCCAATACCAACTACCATCTAAAATAAAAAAGAAGAAATTAGTAAAAAGATATGGGTCTTACCACTTTTTAACGATTTATACCTGAACCCAATTGGTACCCTCTGGATAAATTAATGAACGAGTTTGTCTAGCTGTAAATGCTTCACTTGTATCTCTTATTTTAGGCGAAACTCTGTGACAGAGTATCAACACAATCATGTGGGTTGAGATTAAAGGAATAATCCTCATGTTACAAGAAGTCTCAGCTCGAATTTCAAACCACGAATGATTCTATACGACGTTAAATCCGGTACTAATCACTGAATAAACACTGTGGAAGATTGACGTTCTTTAATGAAAATGAGATCAGGTAGTTCATTTACCTTCGTTACAGCTTAACTGTTGAATAATTTTATTTATTTTTGCTTTTAGGTAGTAATTATAGTAATATACTACGCATTGACAGGCTTAAAAGATTTGCTTTGACATATTGGTTTTGTTATTTATTTTTTCACGAACGCAAGGAAATTTATTAGTATTGTTAATTTTGTTACAATAAGTATATTCAATAATACTATTTATTTTCTTTCTAACAGAATTTCTTCGTAATAACAGGTCTTTCATTTTATAAATGTTTACATAAAAGTATCGATATCACGAGAGAAAGACTATAGGGGGATCACTGCTTCAAAAATAGAACAATTTTGTTATAAATTAATAACATTTTTCAACTAAAAATATTTTTATAAGAAAATCTCTTGACTTCCTAAATAGTTTGTTTATCGGAAACAGTTAATAAAAACAATAAAAGTCAATAATCAGTTTTAGTCTCCGCTTCCTGGCCAGTAAAACCGATAAATAAAATATGTAAATATGTACGTATATGTTTTTGATAATCATTTCCGGTTTTAAAACTAAATTCATTATTTATACGGAAGAAAATGTAGATTTGCCAATATTGTTATTGAGATTGTTGTATGTTTCCTCTTACACGCTTTGTGTGAATGCAGCGAATAAAAATATCTGTAAGTTTGAAATGAATAATTTATCAGAAATACTTCCGCTACTGACAGAAATTATACAGGGAGTACAAGCACAGACAATAACATAGAAAACAAGTAATAGTTATTTATATAACAAGAGTGTAAAGTTGACGTTTTTGAACGACAATTTACACTCGAGTTATATACAATATTTTTTGTACGGCCGAATTTTAAAGAAAATAATGAAGAAAAACCATTGACAGTAAATTAAAAAATGAAGTTGGCCAAAATCATTGGAACATGTAATGATTTCATTATAACATCAATACGCCTTGATAACATCAATACGGCGAATTAATTGCAAATGTATATAATTGTCAACTACTGACATTGACAACGATTTGTAAACCGCCAACTTTATAAACGGTCGTGCAAAAAGATTTTTAAATATTTCCGTTTTTCCTCGTATGCTGTAGACATCATAGGGTGTGAAACTTTCTATTTTAAATTGTGTGTTTGCAACTAAACGACGGTCGTGTATAATCGGAGTTGTCTTTATTATTTAAGTTAGCTACTGATCTAGAATACTCTATAACAGTCTATTGATTTGAAGTGTCATTTCTCAATGTATCTACTAGGTGTTTCAGATAAGATGGACCAAACAAATCTCATTAATTGAAAAGATACAAAAATGATTACTACAATCTCAGTTACCAAATTCTGTTATCTGTTTATTTATTGAACCTTTGCTTCCGCTAGAAAAGACATACTATTTTAAACGAGACAATCTGTATATTCTAATGAGCTATTATTTTTTTTTGTTTATTGTTGATTTCAACAAGATCGAATTATACTGGTCTAAACGCACCAGTTTGGATGTTATTCATTTTCATTTTAGTGAAATTCGATAGAACTTTTTGGGAGACCCCGGTATAATTAAGTATAGATAGTCTACGTTCACCTGCAGAAAAATTAATAAAATCTAATTTTTAGTATTTGAAAGTAAGTATGAAAACCAATTGAAGGCTGATCAAGAGATTCAAACCGTAATTCTTCATTTTTTTGTATAGAAACATCCAGTATCTGTTAGCGTTATTTGAGAGAGTACAGAATATGGTTTCATTTGATACACAAAAACACCTTTCTTGGATCTACAGCCTTTCTGCTATAAAACGTGGAAAAGAATTTATAGAAATTAATGTAATGAATTAATTTTATATAAATAAATCTCAAGAAACTGTCAATACTGTTGACTCAAATTCATTAGCTAAAGTATAACGACGCTCAGAAGCTTATCAGTAATTTAACATTGGGCAATTAAAACAGCAACGGTCTTAAACTCTAAAGATTGCTTTTTATTGTATTTTTATATTGTCACAAAATAAACATTACTTGTTTTACTGAGACCATCCTTTCTATGCCTTGCAACAGTATCACTAGGTGTAACAGAAAAGCTTCCAACTCTTCACCTTATACCAATCTTCATGGCTGATCAGAGGACATGTTGATTAGTAATATTTACGGAAGCAATAAGACAGTTTACTAATTAAATGTTCTACACGTATCAGTACAAAAGAACAAAATTCATCAGTTAGTTCTACAACTTATCTTTGCTGTTACAAAAGCGAAATTTCAGCTAGATACAAACATTAAAAAACTCAACTTTGCACTTACAAGCAGTTTTAACTGAATTTTTGACTTATTCATGGAACAACTAAAATTAAAAAATTACGACAGAAAACAGAATATCGTCAACTTAAAAACAATTCTTAACAAATTAATGCACCAAACGAAGAGCTGTTAGGTATCCTATTATTTGATACCAGTCTCATCTAAATGATTTTCTCTCAATAATTCTAGTCTTTGGAGAGTTACTAATAAAATCATCGAAAAACAAGTTATACCTTCTTTATTTGTAGATGGCAACAACTTTGTCACTGATCAAGAAACCAGAAGTTTGGATAATGTTTTGAAAATTAGTTTACTGTTATGTTGTTCTTACTGACGATAATTGTAAATTTCTCAATGTAACCAATGCTGAATCCAGGTACCATTGAACCGGATACAACGTCTAAGCTTCAAAACTTTATTAAACGCCTTTCACCAAGGAAAGTTTATAATCATGACCTGATCAGTAACTCAGTCTTAAAACATTTAATCAAGAGAGCTATAACTTATTTGCTAGTTCTATTTAACGCTGGCATGCGTTATTTTCTAAAACAGTGGAAATTGCATTTGTGAACATGGGTTCAGAGGTCACCATCCAATAAATCATCAATTTGTTGGCATAACATAGAAAATTAGAAATATTTGGAAAACAAAAAGATTTACTAACTACAATTGCTATTGTTGACAAGTCTAAAGCATTCGATAGTGTCTGGATCAACACGACATTAAGAAAACTTTCTGGTATTGATCTGTTGCGTTATCTAATTATTAAATATTAAGAATAAACCTTTTTTTTCTGATTGCAGATTTTCTACCCAAATCAATGCTACTTTCTTGCCCTTTTGAAATATCAAATCTGATGTTACATAGAGACTAACACTTGGATCAGTTTTAGATAATAGTCGAAGCGGGCCATGACTCGTACGTAATATGCATTGTCATTTTAAAATGTCAAATTGAATTTGAATACTGGTTTAACCTAACAACTCACACCTGTCAATCGCTATCTACTCGCTTCGCAGCGTTGTCACATGGTACTGGTCATGGCTAACTTCGGCTTTGTTTTCTTTCTCGATCGCACGCACGGTACTTTTACCAGAGGCAATAGAAACAGTTAAAGTATAAATAACTGCCGATGATTAAACCAAAGTCTGATATTTAGAAATTACCTTTTAAATCAAATTGTATAATTTCAGACCTTAGTTTTGTATTTTGTCTTGCAATAAAATACAATACAGTCAGTACTACACCTCAATTCCAAGTTTAAATTAGCAGACTATAATAATTCTTATCAATCACAAAAAATTAATATTCTTTATCTGGGAATTGATTACTATTCATAGCAAAATCAATCTAAAAAGTATGCCATTTTGCAAAACAGATTACTTGATTTGTTCTCATCAGGGAATATACATAATGATTCCTCTCTAAACCTTGTTGCAACTTACTTCCTCTAGAGGCGTCTAACTTAAAACGTTACTTAAAGCATCGACATAGTGGAATGGTGCTCAATTATATCAAGATGCGATTAGTGGCCTTGTTCTCTACCTTCCTGAATTCCAAATAAAAATCTAGAATTTAAAAAACAATCCCTCTAATGCTGATATTACGTTGTATTCATATGTGACTTCCAAGTCACTTACCTGCATTGCTTAGTAACCGCTTTGAATTGCAGAATTGGGGGGAAATTTAAATGCTTTAGAAAATCAGTGCCCTTAATTAGAATTCTTATTTTATGATTAATACTTAAGATTATTGTAGCCAGTACCACAATTACTGCTAGCAAGTGTTTGCCAAGAACTTTACATCTGGTAAAAATCTAGATAAACAAACTGTTTGTAATTGCATCAAACTATTTGATAAAAAACTACTTTAGTTAGTCTTTTAATAGGTAATCTACCTACACACAGAGTATCAATGTTGCTCAATCAAAGCATTGCATTTGGAACTTGTAAGAGACTGGAATAAAAAAGCTTCATAGTTTTCTTATCAAGACGCTTTAGTTTGGATAGTAGCAAATCATAGTAGTTTTAATAATGAGTCTGATTCCCAAGAAGCTCAAAACGAATTAAAAGTTCTAACTGAATGAATGATTCAATCTAACACGTTTGAAATTTCATCTCCACATATTCTATGAATTTGAAGACCTTTGGAAAAGTAGAAACAAAGTACGATGCACGTCTTAAACGAGTTGTAGTTGTATCATCAAGATTAAACCTTTTCTTAATTCATAACCAATCTCTTTTACTTTTGATGAGTTTTTCTCTATTTTATGATGAAAATTCTTACGAATTTTTATCACTTAGTGCCGTAGTATTGTCTAATGGGACGCACTATACCAGATGTAATTTCCAAAAAGTATTAATGAATATATTAATCAAAATCTAAAATGCTGCAATCGCTACAAGACTTTTGGGTAAGATGATGCAAGGAATTTATTTCAGCATTGCAAGTTAGAACAAAATGAAAGGTAATGAATTCAAAGTAGATCAAATTAATACGAGCAACTTGTTATATTCATGCTCTCTACATTGTCAATGTCTATATTATTGATCATTAAATATAGTTCAATTTTTGAATTTAGACCCATTTAGGATTAAGTGCTGTGGTGTACAGTTCTAGTTAAGAAATGACCGTTGTCCGTAGTAGAAGTAAGGGGCTCTGCACACTGCATCACGATCGTCCAGAAAGCTCAAATTAGAAATCCAAAAGTGAATTATTTGAAATATGTTTTATTAGTAATGTAGCATTATTACAAGAGTTATAGTCTTTTCCGATCGTTTATCATTCCTTTTTTAATGCGTATGACGCAGAACCATAAGTTAGAAAAGTAGATTTTAAAGAAATTAAGTTATTTTTATTTGAACCCTGGTGGGTTAACACTTGGCAAGCAGGTAGCCGTTTTATAATACTGTTACCTGCATCGTTTATCTTTCTAAACATAAATGAAGAGGAAAAGGATGCATACCGCAACACAACTAACGAGTATACGCTTATGGATGGTATAATATAGAAAGCATGGGCTAAAGGGAAATAGAAGATTTTAAGTTCTGGTGGACTTGTGCAGTCAGGATAATCCGAAAAGGGTCTAAATTTAAAAATTGGACAATATCTCTATCAAAGTGGTCAAGTCGATTCATTTTCGTCCTGTGCAAAAAATTGTGTGCGATAGTTGCAGAATAAGGAACAGGGATCTTGTTGCAAAAAAAAACTACGTTGGATCTAGTTGGTAAGTTCGTCGGTGTCGAAAGATAAGTCGAGTACTAGAATTTAAAACGTAAGAAGCAGATATTCCAATGCATTCATAATGCCAAAACGATTTTACTAAATGATGAGTAGATCAGTTTATGGTGTTGACACTGTGGTGAAGAGTAAATACTGGCTTTCTAGATTTTAAAAAACCGAGACCTAAATGATTTAAACGTTCTAAAAACCAATTGACTTAGTACGTTATGTGGTAATTTTGTAGATATGATGGGTTGAGTTACATACGTGTAAAGTATTATACTTGGTTTGATATTGTAACTATGTACATGTACAACAAAAACCTTATTGGGATTAGGTACTATTTGTATTTTGTCTCGTTTTTATTAAAATATCGTTTCTTTATTAAATCAATTCACATTCAAATTCAAAATTTAAAATATCGTCACGAAATGGATGAATAAGCTTTAAGTTTGCTTGGAGTAACATATTTAAACGCCGATTTTGATAATATTATTTTTCATTCTAGTTCAATATACATCAGAGTTTCATAGTCATGCTTTAATTAGGCTTTTTAAACTGACGTGTAAGAAAACAAAAAATGGGCAAAACAACCAAAAGGGGTAGAAATAAATCAGAAAATCTACAGATAAACTAGAGTTTTATGTGAAATAATTTGAAATAATAGGTACAGAGTAAATTCGTCTTTTGTCTCTATAACTAGTTGCTAAATTGGTTATTGGTTTGTTCTTTTATTTAAGCTACTGTGCCTTCTTGTATTAAGAAAGTTTTGCCATTTCCCTACTATTTACTTACTAAAAACCTTCAAATTTAATTAAGTTTGAAATTGATGTGCTCTTTCTAACATTTTATTTCAGAAACTTCTAAAAAGTTATCGAAAGGTAATTAGCTTTATACATAATTCAATTTTATCCATATGTAGTATAAAACTCTTCCCGAAATGAATATGGACAGTCTTCAATGTAACGACTACATTCTTCAAACAGTGTTTGAAAGAATTCAGCATCTATCCCTTCCGATCTGCAAAATAGATTTGAATAAAAATAATACAATATCTGAGTTAAAATTGACTTACCTTGAGACAATATTGCCAATCTCACAAAAGATACCACATGTTTTAGATGACTTTATCTTGTCGATAAATTCGCAAAGGTATTTTAATATGCAGGAATAGCCTTGACTGTAACAGAAATTAAGTTTTATATAACGAGATGTTAATCAATATTATCTAAAAGAAAACTGTTGCTCTAGATAACCTTCGAGCTTTAATCGATAATAATAAATTAATTGAGACATCAGTTACAGTGAAAACGCCTTGGTGCTAAACTGAATACATTAATTTATTATACACTTTTGGTTCAGAAAACAAAAGGCATTTTAACGGCCTTTGATTTAAGTTTATTAATTATACATCAGAGCTAAAAGAAAAAAGGATTAATTTCAGCATTGCTTAATGGGTTTATTTTAAAATAACAAAGGCAAATGCTTTAGACGTTTATGAAACTTATTCTGAATTATCTCAAACAGAATATTATTCACTTTTGTAAAATATTTCAGTAACGAGCAAAAATACTATACTAAATTTTAATAATCATTTAGGTATGCGACAGACAAAACCTTTACGAAATAAAAAAGGTGACGTATATAAAATACTGTAAAAATAATTAAAAATAACGTATTATAATTAAAAAAAAAAATAATAAGAAAGACAATAAGAACAATTGAAATCGTATCCACAGTCACAGTGAATATAATAATAAAAATAGTAATATGCAGAACGTTTTATTTATTTTAATAAATTTTTTACATTTATTATTTGTCAGGTTACTATCTAATCTCTATCCTACAATTACTACTTGATTATCTTTACAAATATTACCCTTGCTGTCTTGTAAATGCAAAATATAATCAGAGTTTGATTTCTTGAAGTACTAAGTAAAGTTAACCAGTTCAAACTCTCTCAGTATTTTTTCAAGTATCAGATAATTCTGACAAAACTGATTCCGTCATAAGAATTGATCAACTACTAAACGTTGTAAAAATCAGGAACTGACAAAGCAAATATTACTCAAGTGATTTTCAAAAATTTTATTTCTACAGCTTTAGGTCATTCAGAAGTTACCAAGATGGTAGATCTACAGAGCTACCAAATCGAATAATGTGCATAGCTGGAATTAGTTCTAGTGGTTTCCGAAATTTTATGTAATTTAGAGGTTATCAAACAGAGCCTTAGAATAGTTGATGGGTCATGTTAAGAGTTGGTGACGTAATCGCATCAGCGGCGCAACGTTAACTAAGGGATACCTTAAGGAGTACACAGTCAAAGGACGTCAAGACTCATCGCGTCACTATCAAATAGTGTCGATAAGCACAAAGTGTTTATATGCACCTATATGGACAACTTTACTGTGCCATTAACTAAGTGATATCGCTCCTTGGTTATTTCATTATTATTATACCATATGAAATATTGTTTTATCTCTACAAATCTGTTTATTATTATATTTCTCTATTACTACGATTTCATGAAACGAATCCTAGCAAAAATAAATACAGTATACAGGGTGTCCCAGTGATCTACGGATAGAGAATTGCATCGTTATAACCAAAAGCACATATTAGAAAAGTTTGCTCAAGAAGTCTCTTTCATTTACATTTTAAAATTAATTGCGGTTATACTGTGTTCCATATTGCTTCCTAAGTTGGTATAAACGGAACACCTTGCATATAGGGTTCTAAACCATCTCCGGTGTTCTATTTAAAAAAAATAAACTTTGATCATTGTTCTTTAAAAAAAATTATTTTGAAAATTCACCTGGGTGGTTTGTTTAGTCATCAAGAAAATCGTAATTTTTATGCATATTTTGAAAAGAACTTCCTGATCTCTCTTGCAAAGTAAAAGATTCGTCGTACTAGATCAGTTAGTAGTTGACTGCAAGCCGAGGGATTTCAGTTTCGAGTTTTTGTTGAAACATTTAGTTTGTTAGTTTAGAATAGTTGGTAATTTGTTGAATAAGTATTCGATCACTGACCGTATTTTAAAAATTTCTGGAGAACAAGATTGTGGTTTCCGTGGTCACGAAAAACTGTAGGACCCTTCTACCTAGAGCACTAAAAGCTCAGAAAACAGTTATGGCCCGTTGAGGCTTCAAAAAGTTGATTATACCGTGTATAAACATATGTTGTGTGCTGTACAGACAAGCTGATTTTAAAGCCTGTACCGAGAAGTTTTGTGACAAAAGTATATGGTAAAAATTGAGTCACCCGTAAATCATGCACAAAAGGAATATAAATCACGCACGAGAGAAATATGATGAAGTAAATACTCTATAATATTGTGTATCAAGTGAATAATTCCAGTTTACTTGTCACCATAACTGTAAGAAATGGCTACAGATAGAGGGAAGTTGAGATAAAATGTTTTGCGTGTGTGGAGTGAGAATAAAGTCTTTATCTTACGCAAAGTTACAAGATTCATAGAAAACTAAGGGATTACTGACAAGCCAAGGAGTGGAAGACCAAAAGGACGTTTTGATAAAAATCTAGAAAAGAAGCTTGTTAAAGGAATAGCAAAAAATCCAATAAGCGTAATAGTCGTTCTTTTGTTACTAAAGGGACAATTTGTAAAATTACTTCAAAGCGTTTTTAGAAAACTGTCTGCTTTCACTTATTCATAAACACGAAAACGCTGTAATGCTTTGGCTAAAACTTGCTAGTGCCCATTGTGCAAAAGACACCCTGGAATGGTTTCAAGTGGAAAACATCATTTTTATTCCAAAGAAACAACTGAAAATGTGAAAGATTTCTAATGAAAATGTAGAAAATGTAGTAAAATGGTATCTGAAGAAGTTGCGCAAAATCTAATGAGGGGAATTAAACGAAATGTGGGGGAGTTCAGTAGACAGAAGTTAAAAATTTAAATTTGACTCTACTTCTGTACTGCTAATGTTCACAAGAGTTCTGATAAATATTTCTATGGTCAAATTTGTCGTTACTGCCATATACATAAACTGTAAATGTTTGTGTCACAAAATTCCTCGGTACAGGCTTTATGGTTTTTCAAATTAAGGCAGCAGACACAGGGTGTTTCATTAAATACAAGACGACAAAAGTTATAGTTTACGTTCTCAATAAAATTACTCTATATAACAAAACAATCTGATTGAAATTTAAATAATTGTATCTAAAGAACACTTCTGCAGTATTACTTATTAATACAAAGATAAGTCAAAAAGTTTTAAAAAGTTTAACAAGTAGTTGAGTAGCGTTAAGACAGTTAAGTTTGGTTGTTATAATGCTATGTAATTGTACATAATCAGCAATAAATCGAACGGTAACTATCAGATGCTTCATCTAAGAGAAAAATAAAGTTTGGTAGTCACACTTTTATGGAACCTCTAGATATAGTTGGAAATAATTTTAGAACATAACAGTAATAGTTTGGAAAGGTTTTCTTGACTAAAAGTATTTGATTAGCCTCCGTCTACAGATCGTTAGAACACCATGTGCAGCAATAATAATATTAACAATGAAATGTATCATGACATCAAAATTTCTGCTTTTATACGAACTACTTTAAATAGATACTCAGATTTGATGCTTTTATCCTCTTCCATTAGTGTTCTTTAAATAGAAATAGTTTAATGTGAAGTGATATTAGCTTCAAATATTCATACATTGATTATTATTTGTAGAATAAACAGTGGTAAGTTTAAGTTTGGAATTTGAATATGATATTACAATTTTAATTTGGAAAGTGAACTTTTTCAATACAAGACATTCTGAAACGTTCAAGATTTTAGAAATTAATTTAACTGAATGAAAAAAGTGAAAATTTCTTTAGACTTGCTTCGATCAATCCAGCTTTGTCGAGAAAACACCCAAGATGAAACAAAATTCATTGAACAAAAAGATCAGTATGAACAATTACTTACAATTAGAGCAATTTAATGAACACATAATGCATTAGAGGATAACTCCAATAGATTTATTCTCTACATATATGTAAAGGTTTTTTATGGCATTACTATAAAGAAATTACAAAGGGCTACTTATAGATTTTGTTCCAATTATCACGCAATGAAGAAACTAGAATAGGGTTGCCGGATTTTTCTACATCTTCCCAGGACGAATTCTTCTACAAACTAAGGCAATTTAAGGTGTCAAAGAGAAGGTTTCCTTTGGGCTGTAAAAAACTTTTCTTGTTTTCTGAAAATTTAATTCTTGCTGGAGTTCAAAATTTCAAAATCCTGGACGCCATTAAAAATCTATTTAGACGCAATAAAAACCATAATGGACTTAAGATAATTCTAAATCAGAAATGAACATCCAGAAAATAAATTTTGAATAGAATTACATAACTAAAATACACGAGTGCTACTTTATATTTTGCACAGCAAATATCAGGATTTTGTTCAGTATGTTATACTCTTTCTTATTTGTTACTGATGGCAGGCACTTCATGTTAAAATCATGAATGTGGAAGACAATATACTGAACCCTCCAAGTTCGTTCTTTTTGTCAAAAAATGATACGTTATTACTTGTGCTTCAATCACAACTCATAACAAATAAATTGTGTACCGCGACAATAAAGTAAAGGTTGTTATAAGATATCAATGGAAATCTCTGGAAGGTCTGTAAATATGGTGATTATAATTTTCCACGGAAATTACAATACAGCACAACGTCATGATAAAAAAGTGAATTTGTACATGGTTATTGTTTGACTTACATCATCTTTAAACCTTCTAACTCGTTATGAATTTCTCTTTTAAAAAACCTTTGCCTTCTAGGCACTGCTTCTGGTAGATCCCAGTTAACTCGAAAAGCCCAACCGTGAGCAAATATTTGGTTCCACGGAATTACATTATCTTTTCCATTGATTCTAAGCTGGAAAATGATTCTCAAAAAAGTATCCCCTTTTTGTAAAAAAAAGTACTTACAAAAAATTTACTATTTTTAGTAAAAAGAACTTTCCTTTTCACACGATGGTGTTTATTTTCAACATCATTTAAAAAAACACTGATACATATTATTAGAAAAACAATTTTTTTCATTTCATTGCGCATTTATCCGAAAACATAAAACTTTTGATGTTGTAGTAATACATGACCCGAAACAAGATCAAAAACGTTAATTATATAAAAAAATCTTGGTTTGCTGTTGCTGTAGTACAGTAATATGTAAAAATCTTTCTATTTATCTTGTAAGTTGTTAAACAAATTTTGGATAATAATTGCTTCGATAAACTGTGATTTAGTTTGAAACGTACAGTATCCTTTTTGGTATAATTATTAATGCTAATTATTTCCAAATATTTAACAGTAAACCCAGACGTGTTAGCAGAAGTGCACTTCTGTCATAACATGTTAACTTTAAGATGTTTATTGATAATTCTGTGTTTCGAAATGTGTTGCGGGCAAGTTACTTTAAAAAAGAATTTGTTTCTCTCTAGAAAAAAGAGATTTCTATTGTTTCCAGAAGGAAGTAATTTTGTTGTAAGTTGTTATCTTTATTAAACTAATTTGAATGTACATTAGTTTGTAAAAGTATAGTCTGCACTAGATATAACATTGTTTAATAAGAATAAATGTCGCATGTCATCTACTCTTGTAGGAATGCCTTTGTTTTGTAAACCATGGTAGAATTTTTATAAAATTATTGATTTGAGCTTACAAGTGGATAATCGCAGGCTAATGTAGGTGGAGATTATTTCTAACACCAAAGAAAATATCAAAAACAAAACTAAACAAAGTTTTTAGTGTGGGATTGCTTTAATAGTAAAAGCTTCTATTCTTTTAATAGTAGCATATCGGTTGACTTCTAGTTTTCAGAAAATAAAAAGAGAATTTGTAGCTTGTGATAAAAAACTCTAGTGGGGAAATATTTGTTGCTGCTAAAACATCAGTCGAGACGTGGTTCAAGTTACAATTTATTCATTATTAGTGGTAATCGCCCAGATTCCAATACTTTACGATAAATAATAAGGATTACAAGATTATGTAGGATTTTTTTTAACTTAATGCTAGAATTGTTATTAGCGGCGAGATTTCAGAAATAGCCAATTGTATTGAAATTCATAAAAAGTACTAATTTATTACGCGTCAGAGTTTGTCACTGTATGATATCCAGTAGAAGTTCTCAACTTTTCATTACAAAGGAGTATAACATAAAAATAGTAACTCATCAAACTATCTACAAAAATATTGTTTTCATATATTTGCAACCCATTAATTGTTTTTTCTTTTGAGACAAATGATCAGTTGACGTTAAAGAAATCTTGTAAAGACTATTTTTCAATTGGACATGTGGTACAAACTCAGAGTATGCCTTTTTTTGTAGGATTTTAGAAACCTAATTTTAAAGTTGGAAGATACCTTTCGATTTGACATGTTATCGCTATAATACAATCTTGTTCTAAATTTACATAACATAATAAAAAATACTTCTTAAATCATTTGCTTAAAAACGTCGTAGCAATTATTACCTTAACACGTCAAGCTCAGTTTAATTATCTACTAAGTATATGAACAATAACCTTGTGATTTAATTATTATATTTATTATTTCTTTATTTAAAGAATCATAAATAATCGCTTTGTAATCTAGGTTTTTACAGTTATTACATAATATATAAAAATTACCATTTTTGGACAGATTTGAACCTGCATCGTTTGGTTAACTAGATTTAGTAATATCACATAACGTAAAAAATTTGATCTTGTTATCTACTTTAATACTCAAAATATACATATTTATTATACACGGTGTCTCAACGGTTTCTAATCAAAGTGAAAAGATCAATCAAAGAAAAAATATTAAAAACTTGTTCCTACGAAAGCTGTACAAAAAGACTATCCGCACTTTTCAAAATTATTCTCAACTGCACAAGGTATTCAGAAAGAGTGACTTATAACCAACTGTACTAACGATTTAATTGGCGTCAAGTTCGATTGTAAATCAAAGTCATTTCTTATGGGTTTTCCATCATTAATCAATTTTGCTAGCAATCAAATCGTTGTTGGTGCAATCAGACCTTAAGTCAGGTTACACAAAACATAGTTAATCAAATGCTCAAAGTTGATCACGCACTAAAATTCATATGTACACTCAAAACCATCCAATGACCAAGCTTCAAAATTTGATTAACTATGCTATGTGCAACTGCGTTTTTGAGTGAGCAATTTTAATTTTTAGGGCCCATTGTAGCAAGGCTTTGGTTGTCATCAAAACTGATTGATGACCAAAAACCCATAAGTAAGGTATGTTTTGTTGATCCAAAATCAATCTTGATGACTATTAAATCGTTTGTGCAAATGGTTTTTTTCAATCTTTAGAAAACTAGACATTTAAACTAGACCACCTATTCATACTGGTGATAGAAAAATAAAACTCAATTTTATTAGATCAGTTTACGTGAAATATGACATGATATTGCACGTGTATCCAAATATATTATTAAAATGAAAGAAATAAGTAGACATTAGATTTGGTAATACAATCATACTAATTCATAGGATACACAACGTTTTAAAATTTGTTTCGGAAAGAAGTATTGTATCATTACTGTTAAATTTAAGATATCTTATCTAAAGGTAACAAATAACGACTTCATTTGTTCATGGACAACTCTTAAGAGATATTCTATTCAAATGTGAATGGTCTTGTTTCTGAAGGCCTGATACATGGTAGATCAACAAAATACAGAGTAGAGTAAATGGCAGTACATATTTAACGTTTGTGATAGAGAAGATAAATTCTTAAGATAGGCTCGCCTTGCAGTTGTTGGGGCTTTTTATACTACAGCAAAAAATGATGTTGATAACGAGTTATGATAAAAAACGATGCAGCTGTATGTCTGAGTCGATACCGATAGCAGCGTTTTTATAGTGGAAGAAAACCAGCATGTTTATTGTTCTCATAGCCTGGATTAGCAACATGTTTTATCACATTTAAAAATCAAGTTAATTGTAGTATGTAAAGTCAGGCAGAATGTGCACAGATGATGTTGGCTTCTTCTAGAGTTAGTTTGGGTTTTATAAAAAAAAGTATACAAGTTTATTCGAACAAAGAAAATTAAAGATGTCATATTTGGGGGCAGACGATATGTTATCCAAAAAATTGTGCATAGATTACTTTTTGCCTTGTCGAGTGCATTTTATATGGGTTTTCATTTGAAAACTTCCCTCCATGAATAACTCTTTAATTAATAAAATTATCATAAATCGCTGAAACACGTCGATTTTGTTTTGGAGAGGGCCATTTACTAACCTATTCTAATCAGTTGAAAAACTTTGACCTTCCCCCAACCACTTCCACTTCAAAATTTAAAAGGCACTACCCTACGTGTGATATATATTTTGAAAGGATATAAAATTCTCAATCCTTTACATCAAAGAAAATTAAAATCGGCCTAGCCGAACTAGAGATAGAAATGTATTTTATTAAGATTTTGGGGCGGGGATGGGTGGAGGAAGAGTGAAGTTTTCCAACTGATTAGAATAGGTTATTAAATGTCCCCCTCCAAAACAAAATCGACGTGTTTCAGAGATTTTTGATAATTTTATTAATTAAAGAGTTATTCAAGGCGTAAGGTTTTCAAATGAAAGCCCTATGTAGTGCCTATTGGTAGATTGATAAATCACAGTCAGGATCTTCAATAGCACCCGCAGCGCTAATATCATAGGCTGAAGCTTCCAAATGGCATGTAGCACATCCGTTACTTTTTTTAGACTGTTATAATTACAATGTCATTAATATTAGAAACCAACTGTAGATAGGGTCCTTTCAGATATTTCTGCAAGGTTGGTAAGTGTGAGTAAAAATCTACGTGCCTGCTGGAAAACTTAAGGTTTATGAATTTTGATAGATAAAATGTACATAAAGCAAAAAACCACATAATATATTATTAACAGCCAGGTTTCAAGAGACCCCAAGTGTCCAACGACGCGACGCCGCAAAAAGGTATACTGTAGCGTATTCGACACGTTGTATGTATACTTTTTGGAAACATTGTTAGGTGAGATATTTTCCATTTTGTTTCTGATCATTTCTAATCTTGTTTTTATTTCCCATATAGGTTTCTAAGCATATCTGAATTAACTTACATATTAATTAAATTCTCAATATCCTCACGAATTTCTCGTTTGAAAAATTTGTGTTTTCGAGGCAGTGTTTCTGGCAACTCCCAGTTAACCCTAAAACCCCATCCATGAGCAAATACTTGAGTCCAGGGTATTATGTTGTCTTTTCCATTAAACCTAAACTGGAAACAAGTTAATTTAGAGTAGATCTTTTATAAATAATTATACACTTACGAATAGTTTACTATTTTTTATAAAGACAACTTTTCTTTTTACGCGATAGTGTTCGTGTTCGTTAATAGAAGGGCAAATAAAACCAAAACATATTAATAGGAAATAGAGTATTTCCATTTCATATCGCATCTATTTGTAAACGAAGTTTCTATGTTGATGACATGCATGATCCGCTACTAATTTACCACCAATTCAAAATTCTGATAAAATATGAACTTTACAGTAATTTAAATATGCAATGATTGTCCACAAACTGTTAAAAGACATTACCATTACCTAATAATTAGCTTTATAAACTGTGAGTGTGATTTATGCTGCACTTTACGGTTTCCTTATTGGCACTGCTAATTATTCCAATACATACCACGATGCTACATACGTAATGACTACCTAGTAAGGATAAGTTTTAGTTTCATTTATATTTATTCCTAAACATGTTATTATCAAGGTACTTAACAATCTTAATGTGCTTCGAAATATGTTATTCACAAACAACATTAAAAAAGAGAGCAGTATTGTCTAGAAAAAAGAGGTATCTCATATTTCCCGAAGGAAGTAATTTGGTGGTGAGCTTTTTTTGTAAATAACAATAACATTCTTCCGTTTTTCTAAAATCTCATGTTCGTAATTCATTTTTCTTTAAGTTTTTATCAGCAGAACTACTGTTGTTATTATAATCTGCAATTTTAATTATTTAAAAAGTTCAATTAGAATGTGAAACCATGAGTTGAACTTTTACCATTTTGGTCTGTCTTGTCGCTTCTGTTCGCGCTGAGAGCTTAGTAGATTTGTACACTTAACATTTGGATTGTAATTAATGGAGCTTATCTTTTTATTAATATATCAAACAGATTTAACAAGAAAGATTTCTACGGGATACATGACTGATTTGAAAGTGCTACATTAAGATTAATTTTGGCCAAATCTACTCATAAAAACAAACTGAATACTTAAAAAGTGTTGTGAAACTGAGTAAGAAAATAAAATATCACGATATCAAATAATCTTTATATGAAGAAAATGCACTATCCCTTTTATATGTAGAAAGCCTTTTGTCCTGAACTCTGGCATAAATCTGCAGATCTTATGATGGACATACGTAGATCAATGCAGACATTTATGGAGGACATATACAAACATACGTTTTAGTGTACTAGTAGGTTGCAGGCGTGACCTTTATATACTTTAACCTATAAGATATTTTTCTTCAAGATAGGAATATTTCTATGTTAAAGTTCAAACAGATTTTTTTGAGAATTCTTGCTCAAGTTGCAAATTACAATGACTGACGATATTGTTTGCTTAAAGTAAAATTGCACCGTGCCTTAGATTGTTTAACTGGTTGTTTGAGATTTCGTTGTACCTTTGTATTTCAGAAACCAAGAAGATATACGTGCACGGGGTGACGCTTTGCTTTTAGAGCAGAGAAAGCCCGAACGATTTGACCAAAAACTAAAATGAGCAATGAGTATGGCAACTGATGAATTTGGTTTGCCAGAAACTGCCCGATTGTTCAAACATGAAGACATTGTCCAACCTTTCTACAAAACATTGGGGAAACCCCTTTAAACATCCCTGATGACTTTCAAACTACCAATTTAAATGTACACAAACATCTCTTAAACTCCCAAATTAATTTTTCTTTGTCGCAGGCCAACTTATTTCATCAGACAGATCATTACTAGTGAATTTTGTTCTTTAAAGTCTTTTAACTTAAGAGATAGTTGAAAACCAAAAGCGTTATAAAGAGACAAAAGTCTGAGAAGAAGTTCTCATATTCACCATTACTGCGTCAACTATTTTTAGGCTCCTTTAGAAAACATTTGTGGAAAGTACAAAAATTAATCTTTGATGAATCTTTCTCGAAATGTGTTTCTTTTCTATTAGAGTTGACAAAACATAATTGCTTCGTTATTATTTCTGTACAACATAAAATTAGTTTAGGTAGCTGTTCATAATAACTAGTAATGTGCCGTTGCTAAAGATTTTTAATTAGGGCAATATTGCCGAAAAATAGAAACATAGGGCAACATTAATGGAATAATACTGGTATTTGTATTATTTTTATTTTTAATAGTTAGTCTAATATTTAGCTTCAGATTTGTATAAAAGTATTACAAAAAGCAACGATAAACATAAAAGGATAAATTTCTAAATATTCACATTTTGGGCAACATTATTGGCAATATTTATGCCAATATTTTCAGCAATATTTCCTATTTCTTAATCGAAGATTTAGGTATTTGTTTGCATCTTTGTCTGTTACAAATTCAAACTAAGATCGTTGATTTCATTGTTTTATAAAAAGAGACCTGCAGAACCATAATAAAGTGTGCATTGAACTGAGACACAATGCACATCTAATATACTCAACTGCAGATGCAGGACACAAACAACAAGTATTCTAAGAGTTGCTAATTGTAAAGAAAAAGTGATATTCCTATTTGTAACATTCCCAGTATTTAGCAACATATAAGAGAGCCGGCAAGTTCTTGGGAATATTCCCAATGGGAGGAAAATTACTAAATTGCAATATTGCTCACCGCATATTACTAATCGTAAACAATGGTAAAGATTGCTTTTTTCATTTCTATTTTTATTATGGGCTTTTAATTGTTTCAGATAAAATTATTTATACTCTAGAGTGTAAGAGAGGTTTTCGTCCAAACGATTAAATTGATGGCCCAGGTGACGATTCTTAATTTTGATTCGAAAGAAAACTTTCTTGTTTTTAGTAATTACAGTGTTATTTGCGGAAGTTTCTCACAGTAGTTCGTTTTATTTAGTTGCAAAAACTACAAGCTTAGGACTACTACATACTACATTTTAGCAACAGCGATTTATGTAAAGAATTTGTAAAGAAAATATGTCAAATACTAATACTTTTATATTCTCTTCACAAAAAGTGCCCAAAAAATGTATAATGCAGTAACCCTAGATATTATTAACTATGTCTTCCTCAGTAACCAACGCAACAAAATTGTACAATGCAACTAACTGTTCCTGATAATACTTGGACTACAAACAGTGCCTGTTGTTTGTACTTTATTCTACATATTAAAGTTGATATTGCAAAAGTTAATGTTGAAATAACTAACAGATTGCAATATTTCCAGTGGTAGTAACGATCTATTAAGAAGCCGCCAGATTTTATTAACCTAAATTCTTTTATTGCGGCCTTAAATCGAATCGGATAATGCTAGTAGTTCAATTGTATTAAAAGGTTCGGTAATCTAAGCAAGTGGATAAGTAGATTATATCAATATTTCCTTCCAATTACACGCTGCAGCTTTTCCGCTATCTTAAATGAATTTCCCTATGGTATATCCGGATTGCACGTTTGTATGCGGTAAAGCCTCGTCAGTCCACATCGATTTTCATTCGGTTTTCCTATGCTTTACATATAAAGGTACGTTAGTGAGAATTTAAGTTGTTTAACAATGCTATTTAGACAAAACCAAGAATTACATAAAGAAGGTATAGAGAGTTTGATATAATTCAATCCCACATTAAAACTTCTTTGGTGTTAAATCAAAATCCAAGTTGAAATGATACGTAACATTGAAAAACCCTCGTTAAACTCTCTCCTTGGAGAAAATCTGCATACTAGGATCGTAAAATCTTCTCTACGCCATGTTCTCCTGTTACCAATCTGAATATTTCAACCCTCAAATCAACTTTAAAGTTTAAAATAACTGCGACCACCCTCTTTAGTGAAATAGGGGTGCATGGGATGGGGGTCCATAAACTGCTATAACGTTTAGAATAAATACAGTTTTTAGGAACTTTCTAAAATACTTTACCGCAAGTGACTGCATCGAGAGTCGCGTGCATTCATCCCTTTAGAGTCGATCCCTGAAATGAATGTAAATCAGGGAGAGTTCTTTTACTTGAAATGAGATTGAAGAGGACTTTAGAATTTTCACGAGAGGTATTGTTACAGACTACTATGTCATTTGTTAAGGGCGTAATGATTAAAGTTCCGAGGCTTATTAACGTATTGGGAGAATGCGATGTGCCGTTTAGGCTTCCAAGTGATCCTTCACTTTTCAGAACAAAAAAATTACGTCGTCGCTTGCATTATCGACAACGAAGGGAGATTTATTCACAACTGGCAGACGCTTTAACTGTGTATGTAGTTTGTGGTTTTAAAATTAACCTGCGAAGTGATTTTTTATGTTTTCAGGCATGGTATTAATGGAAACGCGTGTGTTAAAAGGATGATTTGTGATGCTGAACGTTATATTCCGGACAAGGGAAAATCTTTAGTGGGAGATTTGCTGTCTGTGATATTCACGTATGTGAAATGTTTTTGAAACAATTAATAGTTTCTTTTCTATTTTAATTTGTTTTCCAGATTTTCAATAGAAGAAGCTTTTGAGGGTGGTGATAAGTTTCATAATTATTGTCACAACTCTACTTATGATCAGTGTAAGATACCATTGTTAAAGTATGTTATGGGAAGTTTAATGACATAATTGTAGTAATTATATATGTATACTATAAAAGTAACTTTATTTAAATTATACAAAAATTAATGGATATAAATTTATTGGCGATTATAAAAATTTTTAACATAAAATCTCAGTCTTCTAATATATTTCTTCTTTATAATATAATAATAATATAATAGATGAAAATAATATATTACAATATTTATTAAGAGTGTTTAAAGAGAGCTATAAAATTTTACGTCCGAGATCGTGAGCTATTTTATTTAAATTGAACTGCATCATATTTAATTCAACTTAAATGTAAGTTAAGTACATTTTAACAAGTACAAATTATAATTAAAAAACCGTGCGTAATTACTATCATCTGTCTTCCAAACATAAAGGAAGTGATTTACATGGTTCATATTCTTTTGGCCTCGTTGACCTATCGCAGTATTGATCTAAAAGCGCCATCTTGTTTCCATCTACACACATAATACTCCTGCGGCGCATCGGTTTTTCACCCTGGAAAATTTAAAGGAAACTAGTAACAACATAAAGGATACATTATTTTCGCTAAGTGCAGATAAAAATGCTTACTTTAGCAGCACAAGTGACAGGACAGGACTGCCAAGGCCCTATCCACCAATGCGAAGGGCAGTTTTCTATATTGCAAGTTCGCATAAGTTGCTCGGGGCGCTTACTGTTGTCGCACCAACTCTCATCGACGATAGTTGCAGTGCCATCAACAACAGACGGCATGGTAGCTGCTACAGACTCTTGACAAAGTGGCCTTCGAAGTTGGGTTCCACCGCCACATGTGGCTGAACATTGCGACCAATCGCTAAGAATCCACAAATATTGAACCTTTTTTGGCTCTCGTTTAGATATTGTGTACTGATATTTTACTCCCGGATTGTGTGATTTGCCTCGAAATATTACCTAAAAGAAATAATTCTTTATATTATAATTAAATTACTTTTTTGCATCTTATTAAGAAAAAATAAGTCTTTCAATTTCAATTATAAATTCATTTTTATCTTTCTAAGTTTGTTGATTTTGAATTAATTTGAATATCTTAAATACACAAAATCTTACATAAATCAATATTGGTTCTTTTAAAGGTCCTGGTATACGTATTTTTTCCAATTCGTTTTCCCTTTCATAAAGTGTTTGTGTTCCTGCAACGCTGTATTCACCGCCTAATGTAATATGCCTGAAACGGGATATTCATCGTATACAATCCCAATTCTAAATACATCTATTTCAATATCTCTTTTACCTTTTCCCGTTTAAGTAGAATTTTTTCGAAGATGCGCTCCCTATAGCTAAATAATTTTCTGTAGCATTGGTTTCTTCTACGTATACATTACGAGCTTCTGCTGGTATCATTACAACCTCCTTATATCCAGCCTCGAGGCTCTGCTTGTCGTAAAGCCCCTCGATTGTATCACATTTAGTGCCGTCGCCTCGACATATTCCGCAAACATCTTCTTCGGCAGTGGAATCTACTACCCAGTCGCATCCAACTTTCTACAATGTAAAATAAAATAAGGCGTGCATAATAAAAGGAATAAGATAAAAATTATGTACTACCCTACAAATTCCGGAGATGCACACATCTCGTGTTCCTACGTTACAAGGAGTTCCATCTAATGCGTGTTCTCCCCAGGGTACTATCATAGTATCATTAATATCGCTGCAGTAAAGTTCACAAGGTTCATCTGAAATTGTAATAAGCATGTAGGATATATTTCTAATGTTAGAGAAAAAATAAAACACCTTCATTGACGTATACTATTAAAAATGTTCATCACAATACAGAGTCAAGTCAATCAGATTAAGAACTATTTTCCATAGTTTTTTTAACCCACTACTAAAACTAATTTACTAACAAAATAAGTGTCAAGGTATGATTTATAAGTTATGTCATAAAGGTTTCTTTATAAAATTCAATTTAAAACATACAAAGTGGTTACAAAAATCTGAAATCAAGGGAACTGAATATCTGAACAACTGCTTTGGTAAATCGGAAGTTTCGAGTGATCATATTTTTACATCGTTCAATAAGTTCTCGAAACTTGGCCGTACTGAATTTTGCAATAGCAACATTGCTGAGCAACTCTATTTAGAGTTAGATGGTGGTAAACCTCTTTGCAGTTCAAGGTGAGTAACGACTTTACAAGTCTTATCGTTTGACATCGTAATTCTCGTTTGGTAAGCGTAGAACAGTACTCTTAGGATGATGAAATCTTCGAATATAATTTTGATGAATAGAAGATCTTTGCTTAAACATGCCCAAATGATCACTTTATAAATTCTCGCAGCCATACTTTAGAAGAAACCGTTGGTCTCCGGACAACTCTTCAAAAAAGTCTACTCTTCTAGCGACAGTTTGAGCAAAATGAGGGATGAGAAATCTAGATAGCGTTTCAAATGTCCACCAGAATATACTTTGAAAAGATAAACGCACAGTATTAGTTTTCATCATCTCTCCCTTTTAAACGCGAGGATAACCGCCATACTAGGTAAAAACCATATAATGTTTTGATGCATTGTTTTTTGTTATTTGACAAATCCTCTCCATGCCATACTTCGAATTTCTACTCGATAATTATTTTTAGTCGGCTTAGAGTCACACCTTAATACCTCTTAACGGCACACCAACTTGGAAGCGCTGATTTAAAATAATGAAGTAACAATATGACTGTAACAAATAATTGAAAGAAAAACAAGGAGCCATTTCCAAAGTTCAATAAAAGCGTCCAATGTTCTTCATTAGTTATGTAACTAAATATTGATAACTATAAGAAACTATCCAAAAATGTTTTTCATTTTTCTAATAGCTTGAATTTCTGTAGCAAAAAATTTGAAATTTTTGAGACTAAAGATCTCTCAGTGCAACTAGTTTTGATGGGCGAATGGTTTACTATTGCAAAGACTTTCTTCAAATCAGAAAATTATTGGAAGGAAGATATTAAGGAAATTTTAAGATTGAAATAAAGTCTGATTAAATTCATTCCATTACCACAAAGTCTTAGTAAAAGTCAAGCATTACATACGTACTTAAACAGTCTAAACCCCTTAATTTAATAATTAATTAGCGGTAATGAACACTTGCTCTAATAGTTTAATTGTCTTAATTTCTTGAAAATCCTATTAAACAGGAAGCAAAGTTTTCTGAGAGTGAAGGCATCTTTTCTTGTTTGTCTGCAGATCGACCGTTTCCAGTTTTCATTTTTACACAACATTTACTGTTTTATTTATCATGTGACTTCTAGGAAGTACTAAAGCAGTTGTCGATAAACTCATCGTCAGCAAATAATCGGAATTTTCTCTACAGAAAAATAAATAAAAATACAAAAAAGCTTGAACAACCAAAATCAACCATACCTTTACACCCACCTGGTGTATAATTTCATAATAATAAACACGTTATGTGCATCCAATACAATATACGTAATTTGATACCAAGCAAGCAAAACAGAACGGTCTGTGAATAAAAACTATACCATTTACCTTGATCAAAGAACGGTATCCACGTGTACTTTTGTCCGTGATGCGAATGGTTATTGAAACTTGTACATTGAATTGCTCTGAACGAAGGTGTGTCTTCTGGGCATGGATCTGTATTGCAAATCTTGTAGCGTCTTCTTTCTCCAACGCAGAAACGTCCACCTGCTGCGGGTGCCGGATGATCACATTCTCTTTGCATGATAGACACTCCAGCACCACAACTTCTTGAACATTCACTCCACGCGCTCCATTCTCCCCATCCTCCATCAATTGCTTTTGGG
Source organism: Ignelater luminosus (assembly GCA_011009095.1). Lineage (NCBI taxonomy): Eukaryota > Metazoa > Arthropoda > Insecta > Coleoptera > Elateridae > Ignelater > Ignelater luminosus. The sequence continues at coordinate 56,680 of VTPC01005446.1, read as the reverse complement.
GGATCTACTATCGGAACACATTTTTGATCTTGGCACCACTACAAACATCAAATGTCATAGTTCTTATAAGTGTTCTGCTAATCTTGCATACCATATGTTTCCCGCAATGTGTTCCTGGAGCAGCAGGTCGTAGTTGCGATGTGCAAGTGTTATTAATTTCACACCATAAGCGAGCGCATACCTCTGAGGGTTGAGAACAAACTTGAGCGTCTAACCCGAATTGTAAACGACATTGAAGTTCAGCATTATACATCGCTCCTGCTGGTAGTTCTGGATATTGATAATCTTCCATCATTTCTGGCTCATCCTGTAAACATTCTCCTAAACCTTTACTAAAAATAAATAAAATAAAAGATAATTAACATTCCCAAGTAAAAATGAACCCCTCAATTAACTTACTCTAGAAAGTTAGTAACATCTCTTCGACTACATCTAGACCAGCTGACACCTATAGTATCTACTTCAAAAATTGGAGTCATAACATGCAATTTATTACCTTCTTTTCCCTTGCAACCTATTTTGTCAGTGTCATGATACATTCCAAAGCTGTAAAAGTATGTGCATAAAATATTAACTAAACAAATAATGAAAGGCAATACTTATGGCCCATTTCGTGTGTAATAGTGTGAGCTAGTGTTATGCCATTATCTTCATTAACACTACAGCTCCTGTTGGAATTGCACATACCACCAATGTGAGCAACACCTAGAGTATTACAAGGCGCGTCTTTCCTAGCACAAATATCTTTTCTGGTAACTAAAATAGCGACATCATGATGGTACGGATCGGAATCATCACCTGGATTGAGGGTTTTCTGCCATTTGCAAAAATTTTTTAAAGTTATATCTGCTTTAGTAGTGACATTCAGTTCTGGTTCTGTAAGCGGATCATCTAAAAGGATTATCTTGACAACGATTACATTTATAAAATTTCCAATACTTGGATCCAAATAAATTGAAGAAACCTAAAAAACAATAATCTTAGAAAGAACCAAATTACACTTGATACTTCTATATATTTAGTAATACCATATTCATAATGGTAAGTAAATACGTTTCGACGTCTCTGTCTTCATGAAATTCCATCATAGAATGATCTGCAACTAAAAGAGTTTCTACAAATCTAGGGGAGCTTATAGATCTTACAGCACGTCCTTTTCTCTTTTTATCTTTGTGTTTTCGAGATTTATGTCCTAGTGAGTCTAAATGATTTCGTCGTTTTGTACGTTTTTCTTGGACTGCAATCTTTCCGATCTGATTTTGCCATTCTAATCTAAATAATAACAACAATTTAAAAATATTAAATTCTTTTAAAATACGAAGAGAAAAACTTACTGTGCTATTTTCTTAGGTTCCCGAGTTCCACAGTTCTTTGGATATTTCTTCTTTTTCTTTTTACGTTTTCTACTGTTACGTTCAGATTCAACAGCAGATCTTTTGTAGATAAGGTGTTTGTGACCTGGTTCTATTTTCTGTATTTCATGGTGATAAGGTTCTATCCAATATTTCCCTTTCTCTGTATGTATCATACCCGCCTTCGATAATTATAACAATAGTTGTGTGAAAGAAAAATTTAATTTATAATTTATTTACCAGTCCGTTGCAAGCAGATATAGCTACTCTGGAGTAGGACTGCCCATAAACTTTTCCTTGATAGTGGCAATTTCGTGACTGAGGTTTTAACTTTGATCTAGTATGCACATCCCTTTTATGCCTTTCAATAATCGCGTGAGAAGCTAGAAAGTGCGTTGCTGGACGTAAGATTAAAAGGCGTTCTTCACTATTAAGTGTTACATTAAAGTGCACTGGAGCCGCATCGTCGTCATGAAAAGTCGTAAGGTTATGTGAAAGATGAGTACCGTCCGGCAACACTCTTTTAGGAATGATAATTTCAGCTTCAGATATGTAATTCGAATACAAACCTGAAACAAATTAGCTTATTAGTGATTACAAACCAGACCGGTTCGTGATGCAGATTCAAATGTGGTTTTGTTTAATAACTGCTTTACTAACTGCTAATTGCATAATAAAAGGTACGTAAATTTAAATTTGATTGTATTAAGTTGTATGCAATTAAATATAATATTATTTACCTTCAATAGGGTTTTATTGTATTAAATGACGGCAATAAATATACTAGATATTCGCTAAAAGCATAAGTTCATACATTGTTAAAGAGTAAATGATTTATTTTATGAATGGATGGCGTTTTACGAGGCAGCGACAGGAAAGGTGAGTATGAACGACTGCTACGTGTGTGCTTGTGTGGGTTGAGTTGTAAAAGTTGCTTATCAACTGCTTTTCCTTTATGTAATTATGGTCGTAAACACTTTTATGAATTTAATACATTCATATCTACCTACAGTAACTAAAAAGGCTTAACAATTAACCCATTTATCTTTTATTCAGCTACAAATTTCTATACGTTTACTATAGAGGAATCTGATGCATCTGTTTTTGTCATTATTGAGATGAATGATTAAAAATAAATTCATAATAAAAGATCTGGCGTGTTAAGAGTTTATAGCAGTTGTTGGGGATAGTTTAGTAGTAACAATTCTGAGAGTCAACGGTGTACAGTGCAAAGGTATTAAGTAAGAAGGTCAGATGAGAGTAGGAAAAATGTGAGGATCTTCGTAGAATTCACACGTAACCCTAGATTAAATCCTTTTAGAGTTAAAACTGCCTTGGGAAATTCCTTAAAAGTTAGAAAATTGTACTGCTAATGGAGAAAGAAAAAAACTTGAATATATATATTTACGTAAAGACAACTTTATTTCCATAAAAAAGTATTGAGGTTTTTAATAGTTAGAAATACGGTTGTAACAGGAACTTCAGTCAATCGCAAACAATCTGTTTTAATATTAATCAGTTTTTGAATTGAATTGAAAAGAATATAGATTAATTGGACCTTAGAGTAGGTTAAAGTAGGCATAGATTTCAAATAAATCTTAAAAAGATGTAATTAAATAAATTATGATAAAATCTCAACTGGTAACCACCAGAAGCAAAAGAAACCTAGGATTTATAAAACAAAACCTACATATGTACATACACAAGAATCGATTGTCATTGTTACACATTTAAATTACTAAATACTCGATGTTGCAACATTCTTATACTCTACTAGAAACGGTCTGCTGGTTACGATTTGCGTTTATGGGAATCATGTACAAATGAGTGTCCTAATACTTTTATCTCTACATTACACTTAGAAGTCACTTGGTACAAATTGTTACTTGAGATAATTACGTTCATCCATTCGAATTGTAGTAGTCCA
>VTPC01005446.1:18807-37425 GCA_011009095.1 Ignelater luminosus | reverse complement strand
GAAGCTGAACTATATTGGAAATTCTAATAAAAGGGGCAAGATTCACTGAAACCACTGAAAACTAAAGTCCTTTGCTGGAAATTGATGATGCATATTCAAAATATCCCTATTTAAATAGAAGTTTACTGCGACGCTTCGAGCATCTAGGAGTGCTGAACACATGTATGTCTATTGAGCCAGAACCCAATAATAAATAACTTAAATCTTCAAGTGTCATATTTGGGAGGTTTCTGTTAAAATGCGTGTTTTTGGTTCATACATTTTATACCTTAAGCCAGATTTCCTTTGATTTAATTGCAATGTATCATATATAGCTCATGAAGGAATTTATTTGTTTGATAAGTTCTTAAGTACAGCAATGAACGTGAATATGGAAATATTAACATTTCAAGAAAATATTAAGCAGCCTAGCACAGATTTGTAATCGTGACTTACAAAGTTGATGATAGTGCTTCTTATGGGTTGGGAAACAATAACGCAGAAATCTGAGAAAAGCTGACAAATAAAAGTATAGAACCACTTTTACTATTTATTTACTGGTATTTATTAGCTGAAACTGGTCAAATATATCAAGACAAGAGCATTAAAATAAATAACCATATATTCAATATTCCAGAGAGATAAGCTTGGAAAAAACAAAATTGGTTAACTTCAGCTTAATTTCATCTTTTTTCGTTTTAATTACTTGAAAGTATTACTAAGTTTATCGAGCATCTTCTCTTCATTAACTCTAAAAAATATAGGTATTGTGAATCGAAGCGTATCTAATTCACCGCCTTTTAAAAACTGGGATTATTTATTAAACCTCTCAGCTTATTTTTAAACTTTCTGTCTTTTAACAGGAAAGGGATGTGAGATTTATTTAGTTTACAAGTTAAAATGAATTTTTAAATAAACTGGGAATTATTAACGAAGTACATGTTAATTTATTAGTAGTTTAAAAGCTCTTAAATATTTCAAATTGGCTTAAAGTTAGGTATTAAATAAATAAATTCTAAACTTAGTTGTAAAGAAGCTTTCAACAACTACGTGGTCGCAAGATTTAATATTACTACCGGTCGGTACTTCTGCAACAAGTGTTCCAATAACAATTTTTTACTTTCCGTTCTGATATCATAGTGATACCAAGAATTCTATACACAAGTTTTAATGGATGGTAATATAATAGGTACACGTACTTGAAGTAGAGGAAATGAACTTTGCTTTTATGGTGATGCATGATATCTTTTTTTAATTATTCTTTAGGCCAACTTTAATGTTATAGTTAATCACGAATTTTTAAGTGAATACTGTAACAGCGCTAAAACTAGATAAAGAAAATAAAAAAATAAAGTTATTTCGAAGTATTTGTATTCTTTAGCACTGCTTTTGATTTATTTTTTTAAATAACTCTTATTTATATAAATTGATAAGATGTCTTTTGAGTACTCAGTTTAGAAAAGATTGCGAGGTATAAAATAAGATACGTCGTGGATTTACCAAGCGGTTGAATAAGAAGTCCAAACTGAAATAATAATCATAGATAGGAAGAACCTACCAACCAAGCATAATTCATACAATATGAAATGAAATGAAATGAAAAATAAAGCAACTCAAGCCAAGAATAATGTTGCATATTGACATAATTAGAAATAGTCTGTATACACGAGAACCTGCTGAATTAATTCAGCATGCAAAGAAGCACGAAGAAATTAAATACAAGTTACAGGTTGTTTTTCCACATACCATATAGTTTCATATAAAATCCTTCGAAATAGGAAATATGAAAAGACTGGGAGGTTTGCAAGAATTCAGATATTCAAATACCTAATTTGGATATGTATAAAACTCCGAGAGTCTTTGTTTACTAGCGTAAGATAGCGAATAAGTCTCTCTCAGTGCTCGACTTTTGGTTAAAAACTTTTAATACCTATTTATATTCTTATACTCATATTTAAATTGACTTCTTTGTGGAAATAGGAAAAAAACCAACAATAAGTAAAGCTGTGAGGCTATTAGGTCGACTGTTCCCTTCTCTATATCAAATCAGCAAAAATGCGGAAATTTTACACGCTAAATTTCCTGATAACCTTGAAATTGAAACCACGCCGTCTTTTGACCGCCAAAAGAATTCTAATACCATAGATTATTATCAAATGGTAGGAATGGAAGATCTCTTTATTTGATAAACGACTAAATACCGGAAATATTGTCCTGAACCTCACACAATTAAAAAATAAGAAGGTTGTAATCAATCCTACAAAGACTAAACATAGTTCTCATGAGAACCAAATGATAATACAAAAAAATAATACAATAATCAACCAAAAGGGGGATAAGATCAGATAAGGATATTCAACACTACGGCCTACACATTATATTTTAGACTTCTGTCAATCGAGTTATAAATATTCAAACTAAATAATTGGCATTAGAATTATCAACTTTCACAGTATTTAGCCAACATGGCATAAATTAGCACATTATAAAGTTAAGTGTCATCTAATCTGCCGATAGGCCTTCTTCTTGAGCGTAATTTTGTTGTTTATGGAAGTGTTGCTCCTGATGCAGAATTATTGTGTACACATTGCAAGGGTTTATATTCAGTTGTACTGAATTATTAATTTCAAAGTTACGTGCTTTTAATGTATAAGTCTGTATTGAGATAAGACTGCTAAAAACAACAATACGTATATGCTCTTACATTGAAATATTTGCAGGTAGTAGGTTTCTGATGTAAACTTGGTGTTGGCTTACCAAAAGTTTCAGTTAACTGTGCGCTAGACCGATAAGAAGTAACATGGTTCTAGTTTGATTCAGTTATTGTTATTGAGTCTTCATCTGGACAAAAAGAAGACAATAACATTATGCGTAAATCAAAGGCAGTTTTAAATTTAATTTGCCTCAAGTTATTTTCTTAGAAGTTTATTAATATTCAAAACTGTTGATAGTGTTACTTGTTTGTTGAGCTGACATTCTAAGGTATTAAAAGCTCTTTGCCGAATCTGCTACTGAAAAAAATATTTAAATTAAGATTTTTATGTAAGGGGCTTATCTCAAGTAGATTTAAAAGTACCATTCCATTCTTACTCGACCTTCTACAATAGTAAAACTTATTGAAGATACTTTTCATCATAAGCTTGTGTTTGTTTAAATGGATATCTGTATGTGTTTCTTTTACTGTTAAAATTTAAGGTCACACTCCTTACTCATACCTAAGGCTGCCAACTGGAAGCTTGAGACATAATAAAAAAATTAGTTGGGATTGACAAGATTATCTATTTTTAGTCTATTACCTTTAGTAATTTTTATTATTATGTAAGAATAATACAAGGATACTAAAAAAATAATAAAGCAGAATCATTGGATGCATTCAGGGAGGATCAGCCGCTTAAAGAGAATTTTTCTGCGTGTGCTAGGTTTCAGAAGAGAACAATTTCTTAAATGATTCTACTGCTGTAGCTGTCACAATATTGCGTATACAATGGTTGATCTTTCTTCATTCGAGATTGAATAGATGCTAAGTAAAATTCTCAGTAGCATAGCCGAATCTCAGTAGCTAAGCATCACTGAATGAATCAATTGAAATATTTTTTATATTTATTAGAGATTCTGTTTAGGTCTAATATATATTAAAATAAGAGTTCTAGGATTGTAAAGAGAATTAGGTTTTTTAACAAACGTTAAAGAAATTAATTTATTTAATATTAACTACAAAATTCGGGTGTGGCAGAAAGAAGGTAATAAAATTAAGAAAATAATTAATTACCAAAAATTAAATTTCCGAACTCGCAGTGAATTGAAATTCCTGTAGGTGTTAAAAGAAAAAGCACAAATAAAACCACGAGAGTAGTAGCAAGAATGTTTGTCCAAAACGAGGTAGTGTAGGAAAAAAAAAGAGATCGTATTTACATATTATAATATGATAGAACCTTTCTATTTTTTGCCTAATTTTAATAAAGAACAAATCTATTGTGATTATTGAGAATCACTATAACATTGTAAAATAAACAGAAATTAATTATATGTGTGAATTTATTGTTATTTTATACTGAACAAACCGGAAAAAATTGATATTTTGTGTAAAAAGACGCTTAGATTCAGTTTACCAATATTTCAAAATCAAGAGCAGGAAAATCATCGTTAGTTAACACAACATAGGGTCGTTATATGTTCCTAACAAGCACTTATAAGCAGGAAATCAGAAAGGATCAACGTTGGAAAGGGATAAGAGACCACGAAAATTACTACTTCAGTGTTTACTTCAATAGACAATCCAAACCGTGGAAAACTTGATTAGGGCTGACTGTTCAGAAAATTACAACTATTTAAGATAAAATTAGTTATTTAGCTAACAAAGCCTCAGAAAATGAAAAGCTGCATATTTTTATTTTACTTCAATTGTATATGATTGTTTCTATTTTAAGAATTTTGCTTATAATTGGTAAATGTACTAAGAATATTACAAACACAATAAAATGAGATCGATCAAATAAATAATTACATGTTATAAAATGATGGCCTATTGAGTAAATATTTGATTCGATTCTAGACTTTATTTATCTTTGATATCAAACAAAATCTTATTTTCAATTGTTTTTATTTAATACTTTTTATTTTATGGAATACCTTCTAACTTTTCAATAACGTTATCTAAGTTGAAATATGTAATTCGTTGCATACATTTTACAACACTATTTGCATATCATTGAAATGCAGCAGTAAACATTTTCCAAAATTAATTATTAGACAGGGTTTCAATTTAATGAAAATATACTATCTACATTTTTAAATATATAAATTCACCTTGGCAAAAGTCAAATTAAAAATTCTAAGAATCCCAACTGCACTTTTAAGTTTCATTCTTTTTAGAACTCGAAATCAACCTCCAATGTGTATATAGAAATATATATTTAATGCAAATAAAGAAATAAATTTACTTGTAGTCATTCCGTTTACAGCAACAACATTAATTAATTTTCTACTAATTGATCGTTAATTTCTTGAATTCGGTAATAAATAATTCACAGTCTCTTTTAATTATTGAACGTAATTGGGTATTTATTTATATTCTTGACAAGATAAAAAAATGTAGTTTCAGAATTTTTGGGAATAATTAATTAGAATTCTTTAAATCTGTTGACAATATTTTATTGTTTTTGTCTATAAAAATCGTGGAAACATCTTGAAAAATACTCAAGTGCAGCAACTGTTTTACACAAATACACACCGGTTCTAATTTAACATAAGTTAAAATTCTAATTTGAAGTGAAAGAAAAATAAAATTAAAAGTTTATATTTACTAGGTAGTTCATAAATTTAAATCTAAAGTACAGGAACTATTTAATTTGACATATATAATATCAGTTTAGATAAAAAAGCTTTCTTGTAGATGGAAATTTGATTATATCTCTGGTTTAAATCCGCCTACAGCTTATACGTAACTCAGCGATTAATTAACCTCCCATTGCGATTAGTGTTAGGGAAACGTCGGCGAATTATTGAACAATAGGTCAATTAGCTTATGACATGAATCCATTAAACAATTAGGCTTTCTTGCAGGTAATTTGTATGAGCAATTGCATTAGTATAAAGATAGAATAGTTAAACGTCAACAAAGATCGTTTCCATAATAATTATAACAATGTTTATTTGTTAAACGGAACAGTCGAGATAATTTGAATTTAATGCAAATAAGCTAAGTAATAGTAATAAGCAGTACCCTGGTCGCCCACAGATTCACCCACGGTGCGATCAATGACCAAACAGGTTAACTTTTAAAATGGAATAACCATGCAAATATGTTAAATTGTCTATTACCATAATTAATATGTGAGCAAATGAGGTATTAAATTTCCTAGCGAACATCAAGCTTGCTGCGTATACACGTGAATCGTATATAAATTCAGTATCAACCCATCATATGCTAAATAATGTTGATATAAAACAAATATTTTTATAGAGAAACTTTCCATGGTATTTTATTTCTCGGTAAATAGCAAAAATCAGAAGGACGTGTATGCATCGTATAAACTTGCCGGTTTAAGCCTGGGTATTTACCTCGTCTGTATCTGTATAAAGTAAGGGAAGCTCAATTTTATTTCCTTCTTCTAAAATGGAAAATCTAATTTAGTACGAGAATAAACTTGCTATTGAACATTGCATGAGATCCTGACCAATTTTTATACAGAAAGGTTCTCCAAGTCTTTGTGTTTTTCGTTACATGATAAATAACAAATGATAAGATTAATAAACAAACCTTTTCAAAAAAAAACGCTATAATCACTGAAACATTATACTTTTAACAATAACTTAATGTAATCAGTAATAATCCATTATGCAAAATAAAATTAGTAATGTCCAATTCGCATGAAGAAAAAAAATAAAATTATTGATTCGACCTTTCTAAAGTACGATAATCATAAAATTAGGATAATCTGACAAATTTAGGCAAGATAGGACATCAGTCGAAAACTCGGATGGGTCTCAAAGTCGATACAATAAGTAGTCAATTAGATTTCTCTCGGCCTTTTCGTAATTTAAAATCCCCGCATTAGTTTTCTTTTCTTGTTGGGTAGTTGAGAAAATGAACTTTAAGGCATAAATTCATGTTAGATTCTCAAAAGTAAGTACAAGAACTTTCTATGTTTATATCCATTTTGTTCTCAATACTTCATATTTTCTTTTATATGTTCAAAAAGAAATTTACAAGATCTTTAAAACCAACAATGTAAAGACACTTTATAGGTTGAATAAGTAAAAACAATGATACGCAAGTTACTCTTTTTTATATTGGCAAATAAAAATTTTTATTTTTGCTTTGCTTTGCTTTGCTTTGCGTTACTGTTCCTTGAATAACGATCAACCCAGCTTCATTGAATCGCCCTTCTTAACGTCATAGGTAAAGTTTTTGAGAGGATATTGACAAATAGACTCCGAAACCTTTTCCCCGACCATCAGATCGCATTCGTCCTTGCAGATTCATCATGGACTTCATTCTTTCGTCGCTGCACGACGGACACATTCCTGCAGACTGAACCGGTCTCTGACAAGGTTTGGCACTAGGGTCTTTTCTATAATCTTTAAGCTAAGCTCTAAGCTTAATTAGCAACTACTTGTAAACCAGTTAAATCGTGTGCAAATATAACACGTTCTTTCCTCGCTCTCTTATTCATCTTTTACGTCACGATTTCCCTAGCACCGAGGATTCTGACAACATAGTCCTGTGAATAACGTCTTGAAACTTCTCTGAGATATCGAAAATCATGGCGTTCAGATCTGGACGACTGGGGACTTAGTTTCAAATATGAAGAATCGGACCGAACAAAAAAACCAATATCATTCTATTCCATCATTGCAGCTACACGACTACAGCAGATTCGATCCTAAGAACGTTTGTCGGGAACTACGAGGCTCATGGCTCCAACTTTCGCCATCAGTCATATATCTTGGCATTATTTTTACTCTTAAATGATGGAGCGACAAGCTGAAGCACTACCTGAAGTCCGTTTAACAGCACTGCAGGTTGCTCTCCAGATTCAACTGTGGCATTACAGGTTGTCATCCACAAACGTCGGTACACATCTACGAAATCTTCATCAGACCCGTGATTGATTACCGATTGACAATATTTGCCACAGCCGTCGCCATATGCGATCTAGAGGTCCAGGAGAGAGCTATTTGCAGGAAAAGCGTTTGGAACGCTTCAACCCTTCTTAGGAAGTGTGTGTGACAGGGCGAGAATTCATCCTATAGATGCTCGCCTCTAATTCACGGTAGAACAAATTAAAACTCAAGATCTTCACAACCCCACCTCTATTCTCCCATAGGAAACCCAGGAAGAAAGTCACCCGCCCGCCGTTCTCATGAGACATACCGATAACCTCACACCCGAGTTGGAGGATATCCCCTTTGATACCTCCTTCTATACAGCTAAGGGCCCTATTTGCAAAATTAGCGAGCGACGCGACGTAGTTAGAGGTCCTCGCTATACTTTTGCATTTGGGAGGTTCAAGAGATTTTTCCTGTAATCATCTACAATACCATCAACACAACGCAACCAGCTTCTTTTCCATCATCACAACAAAAAAACCGTTGAATTCTTCAAAAAGTATCCTTACACTAAACACTTAAAAACACTGTACAATTTAATAAAAATCGAATTTTGAAAACACACACTACATTAACAAAGTAAACAATAATTGCGTTTTAAAAAAGTTTAATCAATCACGGAGCACTGCTAACAGTAAAGTAAATAGTTATCTCATTCCCACAATGGAGTAACCACCTACCAGTGACTAATGTCTTAAAACAGACACGGCGGTGTGGTGCGGTGGTTAGAAAAAAAAGAAGGGTAGATGCTTTTCTTTGTAACTACTATTGCGTTAAGGTCGGCCGTTTAAAACTGTCCTTGATCAAAAATGTGTATTTATTCTATATCATTGCGTACAGGGTAGGTACGCTCCAGAAGTTCTCAAACAATTAATTGTAAATTTTTCAAAATGCTATTTTCCCCATCCAAAGAGAATTAATTTTTTCTTAAATTTTTTGTAAATGCTTCGTGCCTAAGAAATGTGTAATTAAATTTCTGCAAGTACGTATTTCGATGCAACCCTATATTACTGCGTGATAGTACATTATCAAAATTTTGTAAGCAGACGCAATTAGCTGCGGGAAAACATTCAAAATTATTACTTTCCTCTGTTACAGTATTATACAAGGCCCGACTGGGCCGCTTCACTATACAGTGTGTCCAGGGTATATGGGGATATTGGAAACGGTAATAGATACAAGATTAATAAATAAATTAATTTACATTACTTTAAAAAAAGCTAAACTTACAAATATACAATCTAATCGCATGGCGAAATTTAGTCAAAGGCTACTTTGTTTAACCAAGGAATTAGATGCAAAGTAAAAAATAAAAATAAAAGAATAAACAATTCTGACTGCAAAACGAGCAAATCAGTGAACCAGGTAGGCAGATGATGAAGAGACAAAGAATTATTGCTTACTGAAAAGGTAGTGTCTTAAATTTCGTTTAAAAGTTTTCAAATTGAGACCTCGCATATCGAATGGAAGAGAATTGTAAAACTTGACAGCATTGTATATAAAACTTCTCTGAAACATTGAAGACGTATGAAGAGGCATAGTGAGCATATAATTATACCGAGTATTTGCGAGATGCACTAGTATCCCAGGTATCAATTCAGAACTAAGAGATGTAGTACTTTTTGTTGAAAGTAGAGTATATGCATACACTCCCAAATGATACTTCCAACGATTTTCCATGTTTAACCAGCCTAAATCTGAAACTTTTTGTGTAACAGAGTTATAATGACGTAAATTATTAATAAATTATCTGGGAAGTTATTCATTTTTAAAAGTAAGAATGTAAGCGAAGCGATTCTTCAAAGTAGAAAAATATTTATTTGTTATTTTCTATATTGCAAAGTAAATTTCCTTCTAAAGAGTAACATACGAAAACAAAAAATTAAAAATTTCTTGCATGTACAGAATTATATAGATTAATTTTTCTTATGTTCCTTTTAAAATAACAAGAGAAACAAACTTAATTGAAGTTAATTACAGTAAATTGCATAATAAGTGCATTGAATAAATACTTGTAATGCTAATAAGTTTATGTATTTAATTTTAATAGTACAACTGTTAAACATCCTTTTCTAGAAATACCTACTCCTTAATAATAAATAAATGATTATTTAACAACTTTTAAGATAAACAAAAGACAAAACATAAAAAAACAATTCCTTGGTATTTATCTTTCTACTATATGAAACATAAAACAGAACAAGAAACAATACAAAACCGATAAAGTATTGTTAAAAACGGTACACAGCCTCAATCAAACCTGAACGAACTGCAAATTACATCCCTCAACAAAAGAAAGATATAGTAATGAGAAAATCTTTCACACCGCAAGATCATTAATGCTTTTGTGTTTGTTTTTTCACTTCTCGCTCCGTATTTTCTATATAAACGCAATTTAGTAGGTAGCTAAAGTGGAAAAGTAATTTATTTTAGTATAAAAACCACAATTTAATTTTTCTTAAAAAATACTTGTTTTTGAATAAGACCATAATTATAATTAAATTTTATATTTACAGAATTCGCTATTAATTTCCTACATTCATTATTATCAATGAATAATTTATTTTAGGATAATCTCTTAATTAGTTAATTTGTATAACTCAAAAAATTAATTTATTATTATGCTTAATTTAAATTTAATGATACTCATCTACGCATTTTACGTAATATAATACATGCCATCAGGACCAAAACACAAGAATTAATTAATTATTAATTGAATTAACAATAATGAAAGCTTAACGAGCGGTCTAACACTGAGATTCAACAGTTTAATTCTCTTTGCCTTCCACAAACGGCTAAAATTGGACTTTTAAAGTAAACGTTATTATTTAAAGTTTGGAGATTTTAAAGATAAATGCAAATTAAAAAAGAAATGCTAAACGGGAGAAATAAGTCTGCTAAAGTAAATTATAACTCTACTGAAAGAGAACTCTTTTAAATTTAATCATCATTATTTCTTGCTTGTTTTTTAAATCGGTGTGGGTGTTTGGTATAAAGTCTGATTGGTATACTAGAATCGTACCCTCTCTAGTGTTTTCACACTGATTTCAAATATTTTTCTATTGTCACCTTTTGTTTATTCATCAAATTCTAAGTACTTGTCGCGGCTGAGCGGTTAATGCTCTTAAGTTGGGCCCTGTATCGATTATTCCCGCTAAGATATTCCGCGGTTTTCCTTAGCGGTGCAGCTGTACATCGGTACAGTAGTCTCGACAGATTTATATCTTATCCCACCCTTGCATTTGCCCTTCATAATATTCCAATTCTGAGTTGAAGAAGAGCTCATGTGGGTGAATGAATACAATAACCTCTTTCCTTCATTTTCTAATACCAGATTTTAAAAGAACTCTAAAAGTCATTTTGTAAAATTATGAGAAAATGTGAGAACGGCACTGCATGCAAAAAATATTTTCTTGTATACTTAATCTAATCAAGATACATAGGTGTATACCTATGAAATGAGACTTTTTTTTTCAATTTTAAACGTTTATTAACAAAAAATGGTTACAAATTTAATCTTCAAAATAATAGCCATCCCTAGCGACACATTTTACCCATCTCTCGGGCAATTTGTGAATGCCGCGCCAAAAAAATTGGCCGTCTTTGGCCGCAAACCAATCATCGAGCCATTTTTTGGCTTCTTCGTGAGAATTGAAGCGCTGCTCGGAAAGTGCGTGGCCCATCGATGCAAACAAATGATAATCGGAAGGCACCAAGTCTGATGAGTAAGCCGCATGCACCAGCGGTTCCCAATCGTACGTCTCCACCAATTCCCGGGTCGCTCTTGTTCGATGTGCTGGTGCATTGTCATCAAGAAAAATTACTTTGTGACGCCGATCGGCATATTCTGGGCGTTTTCGGTGTATAGCGCTGTTCAAATCGGCCAATTGTCGTTGGTAGCGTGCACCGTCAACTGTTTCACCTGGTTTTAATAGCTCGTACCAAATCATACCATGCTGATCCCAGAAAACACACAGCATTGCCTTGCGGCCGAAGCGATTTGGTTTGGCCGTTGATTTTGGCTTGTGGCCGGGCGGACCATACGATTGTTTACGCTTGGGATTGGAGAAATACACCCATTTTTCATCACCCTTAACGATTCGATGCAAAAAAGACTTCCTTTTGAACCGGGAGAGCAGCATTTCACAAGTGGCTTTTCGGTTCTCTTGCTGCCTTTCAGTCAGTTCATGCGGCACCCATCTTCCGACCTTTAAAATCATGCCCATGTCTTTCGAACGTTTGCAAATGGTTTTTTGGGTCACTCCCAACTGCTCTGCCATCATTTCTTGCGTTTGACCATCATCTTCATTCAACAATGCTTGCAATTCGGTGTCCTCAAACTTTTTCGGTGGCCGGCCACGTTCCTCGTTCTCCACGCTAAAATCACCACTTCGGAATTTTTCAAACCACCTGAAGCACTGTGCTCTGCTTAGAGCATGTCCACCGTAAGCTTCTATAAGCATTTGATGAGCTTGAGAAGCGTTTTTCTTCAATTGATAACAGAAAATCAACGATGTCCGCAAATCGTAGTTTGAAGGCACGAAATTCGACATTTTTAAGAGCGAAAAAAATGCGTTGTTGTATGAAACATCACAAACAATGAATTGAATATTGTTGACAGATGACGAAAAAAATAAGACATTTGGGACAGTTTAAAAATACTCCTAGCGACATCTGTGGTCTAATAGCTGAAAGTCTCATTTCATAGGTATACACCTGGTATTTATTTTCTGGTGGGTTTTTTTTTGGGTCAGTCGGGTGTTTTAGGCTTGTCTGGTTTTCTAGGCCATTCGAGAATGTTATTGAGCCTTTTGACACACGTCGAGTTTATCTCAGTAGGGTCGGGCAGGGTAGGTACTGATAATTTATTAATGATGTAGCTTTAAATTTTTCGTTCTTTAGTTTTCATATTTTCTTATATAAAAGTTTAGTTTCATTTCTAAATATTTTCATTTTCTTAAACTTCGGGTTACCTTCAGGCAGATCACATGGACAATTCCATATTGGAGCCACTTAAAAACTTTCGGTCTCAACCAAATTCAGATCTACTTTAAGGTTTAGACAGTTATGGTAAAGTCATATTCTTTTTCAGAAAACATTTCTGTTCTTGAGATATAGTCAGACACAAATTTCTATTTAATACGTGTTAGATTCTCATATTTCTTTCCGAATGAATTAGGAAAAAGGTCAAAATATGTGATTTAACGCACGAGTCTTGCGACAACCACATGAGAGGGCTAATAGAATTTTTACTAAAGTACGAGTATGCGAATTATTCCAAAATTTATAACCACGTTAGCGTCCTAAAACTATACAGACTCACTTTACAAAGCGAGTACTACATAAAGTTTACTTTCAGACTCGATCGGGCATAAATCAGTCGTAAAGCAAATAGTAGACGGTTTGACTTAATTTTTTTTCATCAATCATATCAACAAACTCATATTTCTCTTAGTTCTTACATATTATCTTCTCTTTCAAGTTCTGCTACTATCCTTGTAGTACTTTTCTATGCATCAGGTTTGAACTTTTAGAGTTCTACACAAGTCAATATTTTAAAGATCGACTCTTGCTGACCTAACTCACATAAATTACAAAACCCAAAAGTCCCGATATGTATTTTTAGTAAAACCTAAACAGTCATATTGACTCTGAATGCTGAAATAGTTTGATAAGCTCAGGGGTTCTATTCACTGCATCATTCAAAATCCTAACTTGCCCAAAAAACTCAAACGATTCGATATATCTGACTGATTTGAAAAACCTGATTAGTCCGAAAGGTTTACCTGGTCTGATAAGTTTGATCGAACTCAAAATGCTCGACCAAATGGTTGTAAAACTCAATAGAAAAATCCCGAAGCACCAATGGTGTGGAGAACGCTATACTATAAAGTGTATATATGCAGCTCTATAAGTTATCAAAACTTGATAAGCTGCCTCCAACGAAATCAAAAGAACAAAATGAAGAAGGATGTAAAAGAATATGGAATATGAAAACAAAATAGTAAGTAGTTAAGTAAACAATCTGAAGTAATCTAATTTTAAATAGACAACAGTGCCAGTAATTGTCAAAAGCAAAAACGCACCGATTAATACGAATATAGAAACAAAGGATAGGTAATATACCTTCTTGTCAAGCAGGAATTCAGATAAGTCACGTGTTCAACATTCCAGATGTAAACTGCATTTGCTACTTTAACCATACAGAATTAATGCTGCAAATGAATTTTAATTTTATTATACAAAATGACTCGAGTACATTTTACCCTTACATTACCTACGTTAAAAATGAGGCTAAAGATAGTTACTAAACAAATCTAATTATGTGGAAGTTTAAGAACAAAACTGATATCAATATGACACAAATTATAAAAAAAGAAATGATTAAAAACATGAAAACATACCTGACAGTATCAAACTAGTAAATGACACAATGACTTATAAAAAAACTTACATTAGTAATCATTTTGAGACAGAAGAGGGAGAAGATAGGAAAATATCCATTTATATGAACAATAAAATAAGTAACTTTACTTAATAAGTTAACTAATAAAAACTAGAAAAAGTCATTTATTACTACAAGAGACAACCAATCAGATATCAGTAGGCTGTTTGTCAATTAAAATATTCTTCTTGTTGTTTTATTGATCATTTAATTGCCATATATGAATACACAACCATTTGCAAAACTTTCCTTATTACCTGAAATAAAAGAATTATGAATCGTAAATCTCGTGAATATTTATGAGAATTGTAATTGAATTCTATGGAGACTGTAATAACTTTAATTACAGTCATTGTTATGTACTTGTGTGTCTTACATGAATTTAAATTTATGGCATGTAAACCTCTTTTGTATGGTAACCTAAATATGTCTTTTATATGTTATTTATGTCTAGTAATTCAATTGTATTAATAACTTAATAAGTTTGTCTAGAATGCAAAACCTAAACGTCATATCAGTTTAATTCGAAGGAATCTGACAAGACTGTAGACTTTATTTAAACGTAATTCTCTTTTAAAAAAATTTTAAGCATTCTATTTTAAAAAAAAGATAATTACGAACTTTTTTGCAATTCTAATAATGTAAATAAAAACATTCTGTTGTGTTTTTTAATGTCTCTCAATTGGTATTATTAAAAGATAAAACTGTTTTCAGATGTTTTAAAACCCTACCATTTTGTAATCACTTGGTTTTTCCCATTTAAATTTACTATACTCTGCATTCTAAAAATCACACATGAAGGGAAAAACGCTTTTTATTTTAATATGATTTCATGATAAATTTTTAATAAAAAAATTTCTTAGTAGAGTGAACAAATAACTACAACTTTTTTACAGCTCTGAAGGAGATCGTTTAGAAGCGTTTCTAAATCAAATTGTCTTTAAAGTACAAAATAAAAAAATAGTTATATGAATTTGGCATCATTTCGCACAAAAGAGGTCTTCAGTTCTATGAATTTTTGCCTTATTTACAATATAATATTCAAACTACCATTCCCATATAGTGAGAATATTTTTCCGCATAAGTTCAAATGTAATTTTCGTTTAGTAATTTTGCTAAAGTGGAGAAAAGTAGAATTCCTTCAATAATAAAAAAAATATCCGCACGTAACGCACATGTTGTTGAAACACGTTAAACATCTATGTGAAAGAATTCCAAACGTAAATTACCTAGTTTGTATGTGTCTTTGCTTTAAATTAAAATTGTTGTAATGTAAAGTATCTGAAGCATCCTAACGTGAGCTATAGAATAAAACTTCCTAGGGAAAGAAAGAAATAACTGGCGAGTTAATTTAAAATTTAATTATTGTAACAAATGTTCTGTTACATAAATTGTACATTAAACTGTTTTCATGTTGTATACAAATATTTATAGGTAAATAATATTAGAAGAAAATGTAAACAAACTTGGATATAATAAAACTAAGGAAAACAACTTTGATCTGTATTTATTCTCTTAACTGTTCATTTATTGAATCAAGAAAATAGAGTTTGTTTTGCTAGTAAATGTTTACGACCAAAAATCGCTTTAAGTAAGCTTGAATTTCTCTTTTCTAATGTTGTAATTATATCAGAAGTCTGGACAATCTTGTAATGGTCTCACAGCTACCTACATGTGTTTAATTTTGTTTTAAGCAATTTGTTATTGCTAATCTATTCAATCAAAAGTTGTCATTAAAATCTAGTGTGTCTCAAAATCAATCGAAACTTTTACATCCAACTGCAGCAAATCACCGTAGTACCAAAATGTCTTTATCTGATAACATATGCGTCGGCATTCCTTGCATATAAGTATGGATCCAATATACTAATAATATTTGGAATCATTCTGTTAGATTGCGGTTGACAAATTTCTATTCACTTACATCACCAGAAGAAACTTTGCAAAGGGGTAAAGTCTGCGGTTTTTCTCTTTCCTATGAAAGATGCTTGCAGTTACATTTTAACAGTCTGAATTTCCGAACATAAAATTTTGTCGTTTATATTTCTTCAGGTACTTATCGGTGGACACGTATATTTCAATTTTGCAAATCAGCACAGGGGTTGTCCCTGAAGGTTTAGATCAACATAAGTAGCGTTCTTTAGACTCCCGAAACAAACATGGGGAGTCCCAAAAAATTTTCGTAACAAATCAATTAGCTTGAGATTGTAGAACTGTTTTAGAAACTACATATTTTGTGGAATTCCATGGTTTGTTTTGTTGCATTGGTATGGTTTGTCCATACATATCTTCTCTATTCATTGTGTTTGTTCAGTGAGTCGAATGGTTAATAGCGAGCTAAGCGTTTGAAGTCGTAATATTCCAAAAAATTGAATTTCTTCTTTCATTTTACACAGAATAAAATTGTCGTTTCGGTATATGTGGATTGGAAAACTTTGGTCCCACACGAGTGAAACCATTGTAGATTCAATCAGTCAAACAAAAGCGAAAATCTTGGGTGAGATTAGTACAAGATTCTGAGAATACCAAATTTGTTTCCTTGCTCTTGAACCACTCTTGATGGTTTGAAGTTGTTTAAAGTATTGTTTTACCAATAACCTACAAATGATTTCTTTTCACAGCTAAAAATGACTTTGTTTAACTCTATCATCAAATAGACTAGCTTTGAACTGGGCACATACTTTGGTCTTTTCAATCACAATGTCTCTTTTTATTTAAATAACTTTAATAAAACTGCAATAAAGATTTTTCAGATTTGAGAAAAATTCAATTCATCAAAAATTCTACAATTAAGATAATACCAACAGTCGTCTCGTCCAATGAAACATGATTCTCGGTCTGGTTGATTCTGATTGAGTAACTTCAACAACTAAACTTTGAGTAAGCTTTTTGATCTCTCAAGGAGATCATACAACATACATACTTGTATAACCATGCAGAAGCCTTCGCCACAGGTTCATGTTTGAGCAGGAAAGGTTATATTTTCAAATGTTTAGGTTTTTGAACTGGTTTAAAGTTACTACACTATTTGTGTTGGGCTGGCAAAACAAGCAAAGTCCTCCGAACTGATAAAGCTTCTTTTTTCTAAGTGCCACATCAATCACTACGAATGGTAATACATTATTTTTTTGATAATCAGATATATTTTCGTGGTATGCAATGTTCAATTTCAGTTAGTATTTGTTACTTAAATTATTAAAAGTTAACGCTTAAAAAAACTAACCTCTTTTATATTATGGAAAGAAGAAGTACATTGTGGTTTGTTTAATTCTTATATGCAAGATGGTTGGAACTCCATTGTAATGAAATATTAACATAGAATATAAAATTTTTTAATTATTTATTTACTTTCATGTGAATGCAAGAATGTGAAAGCTACGCAAATTGTTAATTATTATTACTTGTGTGACTTAGATTCTTTTAACATGAAGTTCTTAGTAATGCGCTAATGTTGAATTCAATCAATCATCTTTAAAATAATCTATACATTATTCATGATAATTTGTGCAATGTTGCTTCCATTTTAAAGAAGACTTAATGTTGCATTAATTATTTATATTATTCTTGAAGAATCTGAACTATTTGTAAATACTATTTTTCAACTTAACAATGAAAATTAGAATTACTATTACTCATTTAAGGATGTACTACCTGTGCCTACTTATGCGTTATCTGACATAATATTAAAATAGTCAATTTTGTTTTAAAATACTTTGCGGTTTTTCAAATTACCATAATCTTATAGCTCATCATAAACATACCTATTTATAAAATTTTCTGGCGGTTAAAATTATATAAATTATTATACTTAGGGTATAATATAGCGCGCTCTTTGGATATTTATTAACTTCAAGTTGAAAGCCACACATGACATCAACTCAACCTTTCTTAGAATTCTTCTCCTTTTAGTGGTTAGATGCATCAATAAATTTAAGCCAAAATTAAAAATTAATAATAGTAAAGAAATCTTATTTGGTCATCCTAATTTACGAGCTGCAGCGTGTCTGTGTGGTTTTATGATTTAATTGTAGGGGAAGAAATAATAACGACGAATTAATTAATTTGCACCATTTTAATGTGACCTTGGCAAAATGACTCTACATTTATATATATAGCCCAAATTCGACACAGATAGCCCTCTAAGAATCTGTCAAAGTGGCTGTAAATCTAGTAGAGGTCAAGAACGAAAATGCAAGATCCGGTTTTTGTTTTTTGAAGATATTCCATTAATACAGACGAAACAGAATCTAATCTGTCTTAAAAGTGATAAAATACAACTATAATAAAAAAAGTAGAATAAAAAGAAAATGAATTGACTGCCACACAAAGAATGCATAATGAAATCTTGAAAGATTGAAGAACGTAACTGCATAGATAAATTAAGAAACTAGACTGTGTCAATGCAATGCTAACTTAGTGATTTGGACGTGAAACGTTTATGCT
Organism: Ignelater luminosus; assembly: GCA_011009095.1. NCBI lineage: Eukaryota > Metazoa > Arthropoda > Insecta > Coleoptera > Elateridae > Ignelater > Ignelater luminosus. The sequence continues at coordinate 18,944 of VTPC01005446.1, read as the reverse complement.
CCAACGTATGCTACTAAAACGACCAACTTGTCAAAATTAGTGTAAAGGTAAAAGAATTTTGGCGGAGACAGTGGTCGCAACTATTATTAGCTCAGAGAACCTATAGACTGATGTCCATGATTATCAGGTACGAAAAA
>VTPC01005446.1:0-13807 GCA_011009095.1 Ignelater luminosus | reverse complement strand
AAGTAAGCAGAATATAATTAGCGTATTGTTAGAAATCATTCTTGATTGGAACATGAATTGTGATGAGTCGAAGTCGTATGGTATCTCACCATTTCGTGATTGTAGCAAGAACCCAAGCACGTTTAGTAAATATTCCTATCATAATTGACAGAATTTAGTTATAATACGAACAATAGGCGAGAAAGATTTAGTCACGCAGAACGTACATAGAAAATACTTTTTGTACTTATTATTTTGTATGCATGGTGATTACGAGTATATGCGGGATCTAAAACAGGAACTAATATCTTAGAGCAAATAGATTTATTATGTATATCATAAATCTGTATGGCTCATAAATACGTTCAGTAAACCAACAGGTAATCGTTATATGCTATTGCTTTCGACTTAAATCTCGGCAAATAGTTTGCCGGGGGTGGAGCGCGATTAATAATTACGTAATTACATGAATGTAGAAAATAATAGCTTTTGCGTTGAAATATCTTAAAGTAGTTAAGTCTGATCTATCTTTTAAATGAGCCGTGAGTGGAAATTAATTCTCGAATATTACATGCAAACCTATTTATCAAATTCTTTTACAGTTAAGGGTAAACATAGATAAGAACAAAAACAGCATACGCTTTTTCTTATAAAAACCATTTTATCTTAATTATCTGACCTAATATCTTCTAACTTGCCAAATGGTTTCCAATATTTTTCTCAATCATATAAGTGATTCCTAAAACGTTTATAGAATACGTAAACAGATATATTATCTTCCACTATTAGTTTTCCATTTGTTACGATGTTTTTTGTAATTTTTTTCTGTAAAAATACAAAACACTTCATATTTTTAATTGACACATGAATAGAAAAAAACGTGAAGAGTTAATTACTACTGGAAAATGAAACAAAAGATAAAGAATCAATTATTTATAAAAATGTTGTAAACAGTCTGGTTTTTTGCATTTAACTTGTTAAATGTTTGTTTTGTTATTTTGAAAGTTCAATAACGTATGATAATAAACTTTCAAAATAAGCGTAGTATGTTGTTTTGCATTTATGCAGATTTAACCTTTTCTTAACAATAGACATAGTAAATCATCATGCAGTTTCCCACTTACAGTATAAGAAAGCAATGATAGCACGACAACCATACAAGTATTTTTTTTTGTTGCACAGAATTGTTTAAATTTTCTTCATAGTATAAGCAGCAAATGAATATAACGTACGCTTACATAAGTAGGTATCTCATGTAGAAACAGCTTTAGTTTTTGTTCATCTTTTAACATAAGTATTATTTGCCATACTGAAGATGTTCTAGTTCTTAACAGCCACTTTTTTGTCTGTAGTTAGCAAGGAAATTACATAAATTACTAGAAGTAGACTGTTTATAGCCTTCTTTATTTTCGAGTCTAAATTTGCTCTCTGTCTTGTTTTGTCAGTGTGGGTTAAATGAAACCTTTAGAATTAAAGCTGGTAATTTTCACGTTTTAACAAAAGAACATGGCAGATTTATTTTCTTGATTTATCCAAACTGCATTTATGTACCTAATCTTGCAGTTGCACATTTATCAACTAAACCGCGGCGCTCTACTAAAAGTAAAATAAAATTATCAGATCAACTTATTCTCATTTTTTAATGAAAACTGGAGATTACCATCGTTCTACGAGTTTCAAGTATTAAGTGCATATTGAATATTAAGACCCGTCAGAATTAATAAAAGATTCGCTTCTTTTCTTGGTTTTAAAAACTCAAGCTTTTTTACATACCATTTTATTGATTTAGTAGTTCGTTTAACTTTTCTTACTGATTTTGGATTTATAATATTATTTTAACTTCAAACTAGATAAGACGTCTTGTTGTTTTTAAATTATTAATTCTGATTCAAGTAATATGGAGAGTTCGTTCTTTGAATAATCTACAAATTCAAATTTCGAATTAATTGTATAAAGCAATAAGACCGAATCAGTTTCTTTGTTTTTAAAGAAATATAATCCCGACTTCCATTGTTTGTTTTTTGTAGCCAAACTACCTTTGTCGGTTTCCATTCTTTTTTAACCGAAATCATCCCACCAACGGCATATTGAATGAAGTATAACGACTCGGTAGCTGATGGATTAATCATGTTTTAGAATTTTCACTTAGAATACAAAATCATATAAATTTATAAATAAAGTAAGGAAAAACGTGCTCCTAAAATACATAAAAAGTGAATGATCCTGTTGTCCACAGAAGTAGAGTACACCATAGTCTTATTATATAAAAAAAATACAAGCAGATGTTTTAAATAATAAACAAAACTGTTTTGGACTATGACGTCACAGAAAATTTTTCAGTACATATTGTAAGAGAGTTGATATTACAACTGTAGAAGTTCGAATCGAAAGGCGTTTATAGTAAGCGTTCCAGAGGCGTGAAAAGGGAGTTCGTACCAACATTTCTGTCAATATACTTTTCTGGTCACTCAAACCAAACTCTTACATTACGAATGCGCCAAGAATTGTGAAAAACTTTATATTTCGTTCCTCTACATTCCTTCCAAAACTAGGGTTAGCTGATAGAATTACTTCCCACCTTTTGACCGCATCCTACTACACTGGCGAGTAAAATAGTGAGGCCACTTTAAAATTGCTTTTTATTTTCTGTTCTAAGTTTATATTTGAAAATTGTAATTCGTTGTTAATAGTTAATATTGAATCGGAAAGCATGAGTGCTGGCTAATCAAATTAATGCCCACCTCATCCAGATATTTCCTGACAACTCTCGCTACGGGAGGTCTCGCATTATCTTGCATGAAAATGCCATACTCGTTCACGCTGAGCGCTGAAAGGCACAACATGATCTTCTAGAACTCCCGTAAAGTATCTGTGAGCTGTTAGGGAGCCATTCTGTATAAAAACTAACCATGCGTGCTTGTGAAGAGATTCACGCCCAAACCATAATCGACCAACCGCCAAATGGAAGTCGCTCGTCAATACAAACTGGGGTATATCTTTCTCGTGGTCTTCTTTATACTCACTCACTCACAATGATTTACAATTTGCATACATAAGCTTAGTACATCACATATCCATTGCAGTTGGTACTAGATGCTTAAAATGTAATGGAAAAACGGGAGAAATATCAAGTCCAATAAAATCTTTTATACTTCCATGACGTCACAGTTTAGTCAGGGTATCGTGAAATGTATTCTTTTGCACACCTCTCGAACGTGTACTATTTATATGTGTTTTTCGATTTAAATCTTTACAAATGTAAGTAGTTATTGCCTCTCTTACAAGACGTGCTGGAGAAATGGTGCAATGTCACTTATATGAAAATGTCGATGACGTCATAGACTAAAACAGTGTTTTGGTTTTTATTGAAAAACGACAAATACACGCTTTTGATTTTTGCATGTTACAAGACTTGGTTATACTCCTCCACTTATGTTGAAAACTCTAATGAGGTGGTAATTGGGGTTTGTAAGTTACAATTAATTCGGTTTCACAAGAAAAAAATAACAGAAAACAGATTTTAGGGACAATCTAATGGGGGATTATATATTGCTTATTGTTTTTGGGACTGATAATATAGTCCAGATACGTACCTACATAACTTTACCTTGCCATCAAATTTATGAAGATCCGTCCGCAAATAAAGAAGTTATGCGCAGTTTAATAAAACACAGGATAGAAATATGAACAAATTTTAAAACGTGATTATTGGAAATCGGGTTGTTTGAAGTGGAATGATATACAAACTCTACATCCACTATCATCGATGAAGGTTTAAATTAACGACACGAGAATACCTTGCAATTGCATAATATAAGATGGTAAGGAAATTAAAAGAAATCGTTGACTCTAGCCCGTAGCGTCATTGTAAATTAACTTAAAGCAGAGTTTAATATGTGAAAATCATTTCATAAAGTCATGTTTTCATTGGGTAATTAACAATGAAAAGTTCACAAATCACAATAAAATCTAGATATATGAAAAAATTTTGTAAGAAATTTTGGACTGTGATTTTAAGTTTAGCATCTTTTGCTAATTCATTCAATGTATGTTGCGTACATATAACACATCGTTCAATAAGTCCCGAGACTAACAACGAAAACAACATTTTTTTTTTCAAAAATCATTTTTATTCATCAATATAATCTCCTTTTAGAGTGATACAATCTTTCCAACGCCTTTCCAACATTTCTATACCATGTTTATAGAAGGATTTATCCTTTGCTTCAAAATAGGCTTCATTTTCGGTAATGATCTCCTCATTCGAGCCAAATTTTTTTCCCTGGAGCATTTTTTTGAGATCAGCAAAGAGCCAGTAGTCGCTGGGGGCTAAATCTGGCGAATACGGGGGGTGGCGAAGCAAATCAAAGCCCAACTCGTAGATTTTTGCCATTGTTTTCATGGACTTGTGGCATGGTGCATTGTTTTGCTGAAAAAGGATTTTTCTCTTCTTCAGGTGCGGTCGTTTTGCTGCGATCTCCTCCTTCAAACGTACCAACAAGTCAATATAATAATCACTGTTGATCGATTTACCTTTTTCCAGGTAGTCAATGAAAATGACGCCATGTGTATCCCAAAAAACAGACGCCATGACTTTGCCAGCAGATTGCTGCAATTTTGGACGCTTTGGGCGGCTTTCGCCAGCCATGCGCCACTCAGATGATTGCCGATTCGACTCCGGAGTGAAATGATGTATCCATGTTTCATCCATGGCCACGTATCGACGCAGGAAATCCTTTTTATTGCGAGTAAATAGCGATAAACAGCTCTCTGAATCGTCGATTCGTTGCTGTTTTTGTTCCATTGAAAGCAATCGCGGCACCCACTTGGAAAAAACCTTTTTCATGCTCAATTTTTCATGAAGGATTGTAAATACGCTTCCAGATGATATCTGTGTCATTTCTGCAATCTCACGGACCTTTACTTTGCGATTTTTCATTACGATTTTGAATACTTCACTCACATTTTCCGGTGTAACGGCTTCCAAAGGCCTACCCGAACGTTCCGCATCGTTTGTGTCCGTACGACCACGTTTAAACTCAGCATACCAACGACAAATCGTTGATTTGGATGGAGAGGAGTCCGGGTAACGTTTCTCAAGCCATTGCTGGGCTTCTACGGTGTTTTTACCCATTAAAAAACAATGTTTTATCAATAGGCGAAACTCGCTTTGTTCCATTTTTCAAACAAATTACAAAGTGACTTTACTCTAACCTCGATAACTCTGCTGTTTGTGGTCCAATCGACGTGAAATTTTTACACGTTTCATGTGAAGGTTCGCACTCTAGGGAAACGTGGCTAGTTTGGTACTACTAGCACCATCTCTGGGTTAGTCTCGGGACTTATTGAACGATGTGTTATGTAATAAGGTGGCGCCCATTTTGAAAATTTCAGTTTTACTGTTTGGTCTTTAGTTTTTCAAAGTCAATTTTGATAATATTTATTTATTGCTACAGCATTTTATCAGTTATTACTATTGGATTAGTTGTGGGCAATTCTCCCTGTTACAAAAACCGAGAGATAGATGGGACATATTTTAAATTAAATTCTTTATTAAGTTACCGTTTATTCAGATGTAAATAATCAAAATCCTGCAGCAACACCAAACCATCTTCTTTCTTTTTAAACCCAGAGAAAATATAAGTTAACTTTGGAGAACTTCCCTAAATTGGAATTTTAGGATGTTCCTTTTCTTCTCTTCTAGTTGTATGATGTCTTTTTGGAAACATTTCTCCTCTATCTGAGATACTCAATACACAGGAATTATATAATATTCTTCATTTGCACTAGTTGATTTTCTGATTTTTCCATAAAATTGCAGTAGAAGCTCCATTATCCAAGATAATGTAGACTAAACCGTTCTCAGTTATTTGATTTATCTGTTATTCATATCTATTGTTATTAAACTAGGAATTGTTTTGATCAATTAAGTTTTTTCTGTAAGTTTTACGATAATCTTTTCTAGATATTGGGGTATATTGATCGTCTTAGGTGCTGCAATTATATCCATTGTATTTTTGTTTTATGATTCTGTTATCCGCACTCTATATTGAATCCTGTCTTGCATCCCTTTTTAAGTGCTGTCATTACTTTAAAAAATTCAAATTTGTGATTTTCATTATTACCTAAGGTTCTACGAGCACTTATTATTTTATAAATCAATTGGTATCTATTTAGTTTGCTACAGATATTGAGAAATTTGAAATAGGACACTTGTGTGATTATATTATTTCTATACCTAGACGTATAGGACACTTTTACCAAAACAGATACATAACAAGTACTAAGGTATACAAATCAGAAAGCAATGTAGAAAGGCTTAGGAAAAGATGGTTGTAAAATTGTTAATCATTCACATTTTCAATTGAAAGTGTCTCAAGAAAAGAAACTACAAGTTTGAGTCTGACTTGTTAAAATCTGTTTAAAAATTCTTTAAGATTCTTGAGAATAATTTCATCTTATTATAATTTTGATTTTTGTGATCGCTATTATAGCTTGTCAATGATATATTCCACTTGTTCTCCTTGACTGAATTTAAACTCGCTAAAAGGGAGTAATTTAATGCTAAATAACAAAATATGATCCAAAGGCTGATGTATTATAGTACCCAAACAGTTGACATAAAAAAATGTATTCTACACGATAATATACCTACTTACGGCGTATTATTATCGTATAATAGGACAAATTCTCATGTTGAAGTTCGTCCTTTGACAGAATTATTACAAAAATTAATGGCAAGAAAACAAGTTTTTTGAATTACAAAATCTATTTGCATAACAATATGTAAAATAATTCTTATTCGGTTTTAATATATGTTGTTGGTTGATTGTAATCCTTATAATAAACAGTATCAAATATCAATTTATGGCATGTAAACAGATAACGTGTAAATTTTTAAATTTATGCTTAATTTATAGTGTGTAGTATTTGTTTATTCAGTGGCGTCGTTAACTACTACTAATTTGTTTATTATAGATATTTATAAATCTGAAAACCTTCTTTTATATCATTCTTTAGGTAGCTAAGTAGATTGAAAGAAAATAAGTCAATTCGAACAAGAATAGGAATTTCTAATTAACCATTTTCAAATTGCGTCACTAATAATGAAAAAATGTAAGAATTTTTAAGACTAGTACTAAGAATGATTAATAAACCAACTCTGTAATTATGATAAGTGTTTTATACCTATTACCTATACTTAGATTGTAACACGAATTATTCAATAAGACAATAAATTAATTAATTGCAGTCTCCTTCTAGGTATATATTGATTTCATTGTATTGCTGATCAATAAATCATTGAATTGTCAGGTCTCTTATTTAATATGCTTTTTAACCGTTTCTCGCATCATACATCAAGTTAGATTTTTCTAAGGAACTTTACTTATTGTTAGTTACATTGCATGTAGGTATTACCAAATTCACCCTTTTCCCATAATTATTGCAGAACGCTTTTGGTATATTCTTTTGTTTTTGTTATGGATAATATTCTAAGTCGTTACTTCTAAATCTTCAGTTTCTTCTTTTTACCTTTTTACCAAAAGCACAAATTTCAAAATGACAAGTAATCAACGCAATAACATATTTATGTATAATCTCCCTGGCATTCATAATTCCGATTCAGAAAAAAATCTAGCTACCTATATCTTTGGTAAATTGATGATTCTACTAATTCTATTTTTTAAGTTTTCTTTTACCGTAATCTCTACTAGGACTAATTATATATATATTCATTCTTACATTCTGGTATTTCTTGTGTCCAGAAAATAAACTAATTGTAGAAATATAGCTGTACGAAATAGTCTATAACTACTAGCAGCATTCTTTTGGGATAAAATGTTTTACATATAATAGACCCAAGGACTCTCTAGACATGCTTAACCAGAAATACATAATGTGGTGAAGACAATGTTTTATTTATTTGTTAAATGAACCTTGTGTGCCAAAAGTCCTTATTACATAGAGAATGAATATAAGTAAGATGTAGACTGAAAAACCTACAACGAAATCGAATTTAATAATATTGAAAAACCAATCACATTTTTTTTCTGTTTTTCAAAAAATCGTTCTTGAATTCTTTCAGTTTTCCAATCTGATAAGTATAACAAGGATTCCATACAGTAGACACGTACTCTAACTTAGTTTTTATATTGTAAAGATCATAAAACTTTAAAAAATTAGTTAGGTATACAAGAAGATGCTCAAATATTCTATTACCGTTTTTGTGTAAAGAATTGAATTGTCTAATTTCTAGAAATATTTAATATTAAGGACCTTTCTACTGAACAGCATCATATGCTATTTGGATTCTTTTTACCTTCTCCCTTGAATTCTCTTTCAGAAGTAAATATTTTTATATTTCGTTTAACCTGTTGTAGCAGAGCACCACTGATGGTGATGGCGCTCCAATGAGCCACCAATCTCGGCGAAAACTATTTGTCAAAATTCAGGTGAAGATATTACATCTATTATTTAAAACCAAATTTCGAACTTGTGAAGATTCTATGCCTATAGAATAATTATGTGAATTAAATCATATTATTTGTATTTCTGTGTCATTTACGCAATATAGGATGTATCTAACTAGACAGATCTTCAATACATTGATGTCTACATCAGCTGGGAAAAACCATCGAAAACTGATGGTAAGAGTAGATGGAGCTACTAAATAATCAAAAAGATTGCTTTGATTTCTCCTTAATCACGGTATAAGTCAATAGCGAATGTCAAGTTACAAAATTTATAACTCAGTTAGTTTATAGTTACTAGTGATGTCGTCAGATCCACTTTTTTTAAAACAGCCGGAAACTGAGGCCAACTCGGAAAATCTTGGTCGGATGTCGGAACCAGTACCGGATCCTAACTGTGCCTAATAAATAATTTGAAAATTCAATGAATGGAACTCATGGACCATCATAGTTTATATTCAGTAGGCCTACAATTCTATGCAATTTAAAAATTCCCTCATATTACGCATTATTTCTCACAAACGTGCTCTCTACTAATCTGTTTTGTATATGCTATGGTTTTACTTGCTACTTTCACTATATTCTCGGTTCAGTTTGGATTCTTTTCAAAGCCTGGCCAAACAAAATATCGCAAAAATTAATTGAATTTGCTAGATATCGGATCCAGATTTGGTTTTGGCGGTATTGATAATGATTATAAAAAAGTACAAAAATATGCTTAAATATGCTGAAATATACCCCTTTTTTGTTACCTTTTGCCTTGGACATTAAAAAAATAGCATTTGGGTATATACATTATAAGACAGACAGCTGTATTTAAAACTAAACAAATAATTCTGCAATTCTATGAAACGCATCATATTAATACAAATGGAGTAAAGTCTGATGAACAGAAAGAATGCAAACAGAAACAATTTAGAAACTTGAAAGAGATCTGTCAGATCTGGAAACTGGTAGAAAGAATTAATAGAAACTGAAAAAAGTTACTTAAGGTATTATTGCAACTGTTACCTTCTATTTTCTCAATTTTTTTCCTGACAATAATACTTCTAGATAAATTATGCAACGTTTATAAAATTGGGCCGTAACAAGTTTTCAATCCTTATCTGGCCTCACCGATATCCTCCCTGATTAGAAAAGCTTCTGATTCAAGTTGCTGTGGCCCTTTTTAATGTTTCAATCTCTCAAATGATACTTCACAATGATGAAATAATTTACATACTTAGAATTTATTTTTACTATGTATTTATTTTACCGACAACAGAGAGAAAAATATTTCAAGTATGCAAGCATTTGCAAGAAATAAACAAACAATCTACTTGACGAGTTAATCAAAATAGGAAAACTATTAAGTGTTGTGTTCATGCGGAAATATTTTATAAATCATGAATTTTCTTACTATGGTTATAATGTTAAAATATTTTCATTTTTGGTAAAAATAAAATACTGAGTTTCCTATTATTAATGTTAATTTATACTACAGTATCGACAAACATGTTGACAGTGTGCTGACAATTATTATTATCTAGTGAATTATAGAGCTGCCGCAGAACATTACATGTGTATCGGGAAAATGCAAGAGGATTCACACTTTATTGTTATATTAGTTAGAAGATTTAGATATGAAAACAATTAACCCGTGTTTGATTAAATGAAAACATTAAATGAGTTATTGCATATTCAGCATCATATGTCTTCTCTTATAAACATGTTAATGTAATAGTTTTACACACACTGCATATAATTCCATTAATTAAATTTAGAAAAATGTAGTTATTGAAAGTGATTTTTTACAAAAGAAAAAAGATGTACGGGCTGCTAATAATATCTCCAGGTGTTTCATGACTTTTTAATAGTTTGTATTTGATAGCATCCATTTTTCATTTAGCACCTAGTTATTATAAAAGAAATTACCTTAACTACACTATTTAAATGAAGATCTCTATTACGTGATATACCTTTACTGCTATTGCTTGTTCAAGGCTTTGTGTTGTATTTATTCTGTGTGATTTATAAAAAAAGTGAATTTAACTGTTACTATTAGGATAAATTTACATCTTTACATCCCACCCGTTCAAAAGGTCCATAATAAATAAGAGTGATTTACTTAATTGTCTTTATTGTTTAATGTTTTTCTGTATATTAGTGTTTATTATTTTAAAAATTATGCATACATATGTTTAAAACCGGCTACCAATTCAACTACAAAGAAAAAGATTATTATAAACAAACAATTTATTTTTTGTCAATTTCTACTAGATATAAAGGAATTAGATGTTTGTTTACTTTTTTTAACAGTGTAACCTTGTGACTAACTGATAATGTTAATTTTGTGTATGCAATTTATTTATATGTTAATTTCCGGCTGTGGCAAATCACTTCATGGTTCACCTGATTGTAACTTAATGTATGTAACTAAATAATCTTATCTACGTATCTGAAGGTCTTATGTGGGTAACAAATCTCTATTTAACAGTAAAACTAGTAAAAGTAGATCGTATTCGGTTGATACGTTAATACAGCTGATACGTATTAGATTTATCCGTATAACATTAGCACATTCATTCAGCAATAAATCACTTCAATACTTTTTTTTTGTTTTTTCAATAAATGTCTCTGTCTTCTGACAAATTTTTGTCATTTTGTTCAAACTTTTTCTTACCTCTATGTCTGTTAAGTTCAACACCTTCTGTGACTCCGAGAAGTGTCAAAAGGACACCCACGGTCCACTCAATGGCCCTCCGACGCGCTCTTTGGCCCCTCTTCGCGAAGAGGCCCATTTCTGGAGTCGCTTCACTGACCGCACTACACTCGTGTTTATACGATGTCGTTTTAAATGACACAGTGATTCATAAAAAGCAACGGAGCTGCTTGTTAATGAGATTTTATAGTCTAGTAGGAGCTACATTAGTTACAGTGCATGCGTCTGGTCTCGGGATTATATCGCACTGGAGCCTGTCAAACTGTCAAAATAAATTAAAATATCACGCAGTTCTGGCTCATCTGCTGCGACAAAGCGTAGGCGATACACAAAAATTTTTAGCTGTTTAATTTTCTGGTCTACATGTGGGAATTTGCTAAGTTTTATCCTTCTTTATGCGAATGACATTTTGATCTTTTAAATAAGCTTTCATTAATTAACCCTCGACGATGGTAATAAAAACGATTGTATTGAAGATAAGTACTGTAATAAACAACGAAACGTCGAATAGGAACTACAATTTTGTTTTTAAATTTTACAAATAATATAGTTTACTTAATTTTTGAAAAACGGCGCTGCATTAAAAAAATTAAAATTTTTAATTCTTTTTTAGAGTTCAATAGTCACCAAACACGAATCTGGAAATGCACCTGCACTCGTGCACCCGCACAGTACGCGGCGTAAAACGTGTATGTTTTAAGTCCAGAGGTTTTGTGTTGTCGCGAGATCACGTCTTGTCCACTGCTGGACCACAAAGCGGATGACTAAAAAGGCGCCCGAGGCCCATTAAGCTGGCCCCAACTTTACCACTGTCATTGTGATTGCTTTTTTCTTAATTTCGTATGATTGCTTGATTGATGACGATCGTCTAGCCACAAGCGGACGTGAAGAATTCTTTTAATGAGGTTAAAATTGTAAAATCTATATGCCTACAGCGTGTTTCTGTGTGAACATGAGCTTTCTATAGATGCAACATGCATTTAAAGGTAACGTTCATTATTGGGCTTGCAGCACGTTGGATAGCAAATATTGATTTTAATTAAAACTGCAAATTACTGGTACAGCTTTAAAAAACGTAATTAAATGACCGTACTTCTAAATTATATGGGTTTTTGTTACGGTTGATGATGTTAAGAATTTAATATTTATTCTAAAGCTGAGTGCAGTAATACGTTAATGTAATTGAAATCTTAATGTTTCCTTTAATTTTAGAAACAACGGCTATTCTAAATAATAAATGGCTAGATTAAAATAGAAATGGGCATAAAATGGTATGAAACATTCTAAATATACAAAGCAAATATAGCGTTGAATTGTTAATTAAACAAACCATTTCACAATGGTAGACGATTTGCGCTCTTTATACGTTGCAGTATATTTTAGTAATTACTACTAGTTTGTTATTTTATTTGATAACATATTTACGTAAAACCTAAAACATTGAAACAATAACTATAAATAACTACTTTAGATTCTTCTAATAAGTAAACGTATTTAACCTATACATTTAAACCAAAAAAAATGTCAATTGATATACGAGGGCGGTTCAGTAAGTACCCGTGTTTGACGACAGAAGGCGTTCCTGAGGGAAGTTGGTGTTATCATCGTGTGCTGCCATCTATCAAACGACGGTATAACAAATTGCAGACTGATTGATAGGTTAGTTTGGATTTGACAGCCATTTGAGTAAGACGTGTTTCGTGATTTTAGCTAAGATGGAAAAAGAGCAGTATCGTTCGGTAATTCGCTTTCTGTTTTTGGATGGGAAAAAATGCGAGGAGATAAAAGCAAAGTTGGATGCTGTTTATGGGAACACTTCGCCATCTATGACCACAGTTAGATATTGATTCAACAAATTTAAACGTGGGCGAACATCCGTTTTTGATGAGGAGCGACCAGGACGCCCGGCAGACGTGGTTACCAAGGAAATCATTCAAAAAGTCCACGACATGATTCTCGCTGATCGACGAACGAAAGTGCGTGAAGTAGCAGAGGCCGTAGGTGTGTCGACCGGAACGGCAATTAATATTTTACATGATAAGTTGGCGATGAAAAAATTGTCGGTGCGATGGGTGCCGCGATTGCTAACGGTGGACAACAAGCGGATGCGACTGTTAACTTCGAAGCAGTGTTTGGAGCAATTTAAGCGAAATCCGAAGGAGTTTCTGCTTCGAGTTGTCACCGTTGATGAAACCTGGATTCATCATTACACACCAGAAACTAAGCAACAATCAAAACAATGGATTTCTCCCGGTGAATCTGCCCCAAAGAAGGCGAAGATGGTTCCATCGGCCGGAAAGGTCATGGCGACGATTTTTTGGGATGCGAACGGCGTCATCCTCATGGATTTTTTAGAAAAAGGAAGAACGATCACTGGACAATACTACAGTGAGTTATTAGACAGCTTAGACAAAAAATTGAAGGAGACACGGCTGCATTTGGCGAAAAAGAAGGTGCTGTTTCACCACGATAACGCACCAGCACATTCATCCGGAGTTGTCGCCGCCAAACTGCATGAATTGCGTTATGAATTGCTGCCGCACCTCCCGTATTCACCCGATCTGGCTCCCTGCGACTTTTTCTTGTTTCCTAACATGAAGAAATGGCTCGCGGGAAAAAAATTTAGCTCAAACGAGGAAGTCATCGCCGAGATAGA
>VTPC01005443.1:0-43254 GCA_011009095.1 Ignelater luminosus | reverse complement strand
CAAAATCGTTGATTTTTGAGTTATGTTAGTATTACACTGTTTTAGCTTCCGGACAGATTTTGCCGAAAGCTATATAATAATTCTGCATTTTAATCTTTTAGGATAGAACTTTTGCTACTTTTAATGGGTAGATACATGAGCATGTCATTTGGTTCAACTGAAAAATTTGTTTGTGTATTCTGGTGCAACTCATTCTTTGAAAAACTGCTTTTTAACATTTCATAAATTTCAGAATCTCATACAATTTACGCAATCCTGCGGTTTTGCTCTTGTTATCGCAGATTAGTTGAAAATTTTTATTTATCTTGAACTGCAATGTAAAATAAAATTGAAATAGTTTTCGTACTTCATTCTTTCGGATTTTGAAGATGTGGTTTTGCTTTTGTTTCTAAAATGATTTTGATGTGATGGTTTGTTTAAGAGCTTGTACAAGATTTCTGAATTAATTTCTTGAGTAATTTGTGCGAAATTCTGCTGTCAGATACTTCCCGTATGTTGCCGTAGAAGGTAACAAAAGATAAATTGCACTGCACTCGTCTGATATGCAGCGCTCTCATCAAGCTTGTACTGAAGTTTTCATCATGTATGCGGGATGTCCATTTCCCGCACCTCTTGAACAAATAACTATTAATTTGTTGTTTATTCTAAATTACTTTAATCGATAACTTCTCTAAGCTGTTTAACTTGCTAGGAGATTTTCTTTGTTTTTAGCAAATACCTGTTTTTTTCTTTTACTTAATTATTATAATTTTATCTTATATGACATTCTTGCTTCAGGATAAGTATTGCAGTGAAATTGTCAAACTGTGAGGAAGATAATAAGACGTAGACGCTGTAAGGATTATTATCATTATTCTGTTGAGAATTTTCTGAATGCCGATTGACCTTGAAATTACGTACGCTACTGTTGTAACAAATTATAAAAGATAAGAAACCATCGCGTCGTATAAAGTTTGAATAACCCTAAAGAATTATTTTAAGGAAACTGTAGTGTGTTTCTACCAAACTGTACTATTAAATCTCTGAGTTCAGGTTTATCACTCATTAAGAATTTAATTAACAATTATCGCACGTTGAAGATTTTTATTAGATGCATCTTCATTAGTGATTGAAAAATAAATAAAATTATCTTATTATAAATTACTGCAAATATTAAAATATGATTTATGCATTACAGTAAAAATAAAATAAGTCAGGCAAATTACTTTTTTTTGTTTTTGTTTTGTTGCGTTTAACTGATGCATTTCACCACGATAAACCTTCTTTTGTGAATTTCTAGTTGAAATCTCGTGGAATGAAAACATCAAGTAGCACGCTTTAAAATTAGCAGAATTTTTACATAAACATACATAGAGCACTGCAGCAGAATAAAAAGCATCAACAGCACAGATAATATGTACCCTATTTAGTGTATTCGAGCATGGTAGTATTCACGAAGCTCCCATAATTTTAAACCCGGACGGAGGATTGCGAATTGTCTTTACAAATGCGGCACTCCTGAAATTAACAGCTACTTTATGGACGCGCAGGCTGCTGCAGAATGCCATTACATGTAGATTTTATGTGTTATTCAGTTGTAATCACTGCTATGTAATTTTTAGTCTACATCTGATAGGTCTACGTAGGTATGTAATTTCGTTTTAAATGAATATTTCACGCCAGTGTACTCTTGCACTCATTATTTTTACATTACTGTTGGCAATTATTACATTCCTGGGTTTAAACAGAGCAGGACTTAAAACCCTTGTGTCTGTTTGTAAGCTTATTAAAAGACTTTAAATTATATTAGTCCCTGTTATACTCCGTTAGTCAAACCTATTCAGTGCGCTCAAGCTGTGCACTTTATTTTGTACTTATTTTTAAATGAGAAAAAGTTTTAACTACCTTCCTACTTCAAAGGTTTATAGTTTACGTGAAATCTCAGCTTCCTTTTTTCTTTTTTAACTAAATGCGTCATAAACCTAATAACTTAGCGACAAGGTGGTGTCAAGCTTCTGATGTATGTATGTCTATCCTACATTATAATATTGTAATAGACTGCAAATAATAAATTTCTTTTACCACAAACAAAATTTACCATTAAGGTATCTTATTTAATAGAAAATAAATAATTTGATGTTAATCAGTGATACTCTACACGTGGTATGCGTGGTTACTGGACCATTTTCTCACACTTGAGCTTACAGATACATTTTCGGATTTTTACAAATTACCAATTTCCCTTGCGACCATGGACCCTCGAGATAGCAAAAGTAATAACATGAACGGTTATGAGGTTTTTTGTATTATGTCCCATGCGTTCCCTTAAGGGTCTTTAAGGGACCTTCTATATATTTTATATCTGCGGAAACACGGAATAATCGGCAACCGTCCATAAAGGGTTCGTTCTGACCACCTTTCTCTGTAGATACGTGGCTTACCTTGTTGCCCTAAAACTAGGAAATGCAAAACGAGAGGAATAATTTAAAGCAACAGCGGCACCCGAAACATAGTTGAACCCATAAATGGGATGTTGAGAGAATTTTAGTAAGCCGCACCTGAAGTGTGAAAATTTTGTCATGTTAAGTCCATTATATAGGTTTGGTACCCTCATTAATACCACGGAATGGAATGAGAAAATTAATGAATATAACACGAGGCGTAAATGTGCTTTCGTAGGAAGCGATATTAAAAGTTAATTGTTTTAAATTTTGAATATGATTTAAGACTACGTGTGAAAACTCAATAGAAGGGTAAATTAAATTTATTTGTGAATCGTGGAAATTTCAAATGAGCCAGATTTTAAGTCCCTTGCAAAAATAAAGCCTTAAAATGTTTAATTAACCTACCATCTCTTTTTTCCCTTTATCCCTTTTTATATCTTCTAATTTCTTTTAAGAAGGATAATATTGCTAATGCTGAAACTAGAAAGTCTTCTTAAAGAAATATAAAGGTTTACGGCTGCATCTTTGGATGGTCTTAACATCAGATTTGACAGATACGTTTTACGATATCTTTAAGAAAAATAAAACCTGTTTAGCGTTTCTTTACAAATGGTCGATAAACGTTTAATTGGAAAAACAATACTGGACGTTATAAACTTAATGGAATTAAATTAGAAATATGGTATGGCATGAAGGCAGAATTCATACTGATTTTAGTGCCTGTTCAATACATAGAATCTCATATAGGATTACATAATGTACGCCCTAGAATCGTTTCGGTATTACTACGCAACTAAAAAACGCTACATTGACATAGATACCTATCATCAAAGCAATTTAAAAGATTCTTATTTTCTTTTTTGAAGTTTACTACTTTTACTTGTTAAGTTATTTTGAGGTAATCTCCCTCGGGTGACAGTCTTCGTGAGCTTTACGTTCCTCTGCTTGCACTGGGACATACATACATAATACAATTCTCTATGATCGCGTGTCATTCTTTTTCTAATGTAAAATGTCTTGTCCTACGCTGAGGTTTGTTTTATACAGGATGATCCGATGATACGTGGATGGAGGATAGCATGCCCATTTGTGGAGATATCAAGAAATTACTAAGCAAAATTAAACAAAGCAATTGCTTCTTACGTTCTAAGATTATTTTGAATTATATAGGGCGTTCCAAAAAATCTGACTTAGCGCTGCTCATTTTCTAATGGTTTATTGTTAAATGCAATGTTTTGACGTTATTCAGTTTATTTTTGTAATGTTTTTTTTACATTTTACGACTTTTGATGTTTAAGTTTTACAAAAGCAATCTCTAATTTCCGCTTAATAAAACTAAGTTTTGAGACTTTAAATTACGTGGTCTTATTACACAATGATGAAGAAACGTAATTAAAATTTCTCTCGATGTTTTCTTCTTAAACATTTTTGTATTTATTCTTACACTGAAAAGCCTAGCCTAACCTTTCTTCCAAAAAGAAAGTATCGTGTCTGAATAACCGCAGACTATCCTACTTCTCGAGCTCAGAGGCATAATCAAATAACCAAGAGACTCTTATGCGTAAAATGGTATGTTCTTGTGCAAGGTTTTGCTGTATATCATAATAATCCATGTAAAAATAAAATTTTTGACACAAATTCAAAAATTAGTCTCCATATCAGAGAGTTTATGTCATATGCCTGTCTGTGTCAACCTTCATTATAAAAAACAGTTTAGTTTTATAATAAATACAAAAATGTGAGTTTGAAATTTTTTTAGAACTATTTCAGACCCTGTTCTTACTTTAAGGTTACAATCGTTCCAGAATTGATCTAAAGTATCTACTATTTGCATGTTTATATGTCTTTTTGTAGAAAGACAGAATTAGTAGAATAGATATTTTTGCTATTCATCAGTAAATGAAAGAATCCCCAAGGTCTGCTATAAGAAAGCAAAAAATTAATAAAACAGTAATATATAGGTCTAAAATTTCTTTGATAAAATAAGTTAAAAATTGAAGTTTTTTCAGCGAGATCTTCTGGTTTGGAGTTCAAGATCTTACAGGTAAATATGATGGTGTCATGTCAACAGCATACAACAAAAACACAAAGCGGTACATTTTGTATTTTGCAATAAACATGAATAGATAGCTCCTGTTGCTTCAAGGGAATTTAAATTAACTCATCATTAATTTAGCCACCAAAGGTCTTCTCTCTTTTAGCAAGTAAAATCAAATTTTATGGTGTAATAAAAAACCACACGACTGGCAGAGAATGAATGAAATGAAGTACATACGAAGCAAATAGCGCGCGGCCAACCATCGGTTGATAGTGTAAACTAGTCGAAATTAAGGCGCGGTCCGTCAGTGAATAGATTGCTGTGGCCTGAAGCTCTAGGCTCAGTATGATGTGACGATGGCTTCGGCGGCTGGCAACAGTTATGGTCCCAGCTCGTAAACGTTCCCATTGCAAAACTTTTTGAAAAACACGAAATACTGGCCTCGATCACTGTAGACGGCTTTTCTCCCCAAAGCAATGTCATATTTCTGGGTCCTCCAGACACGGATTTCCAAAGTAGATAGCGCAGGCAGCTTGGAGAGCCAAACATCAATCAGGGTAGCGAACTGGATCCATTAGTGATGCTGGTAATCATGCGCAGTCGGCCTAGACCCTCCCAATTCAAAGAATATCAGAAGCAGATCAGATTTCTTTTAATTCTTGGCAGATTGGAAAGTCGCTCCATGGTGATGAATAGGAAAAACATGGAGGCACTTTATCAACACGCCTTCACCTTTATGTTGTTCTTTACGCATTTTGTTATTTTTCCGCGTTGATGAATCAGAAGGAATTGCTATTGGCTTTTCCTTGGTGAAAAGAATCAATGACACAATTGCACAAGAATTGCCGTTTATTTTAACGTCTCTGTTTTCTCTGTAAAGAAAATAAGTCAGACCTCATACTAGTTGTCACTTGGATTTTCACCTATATGGACAATATTATTAAGTACGAAGAGCTTAAATGACAAACGCTTTAGTCAGGTATAAAATTACGCGATGCAAGCAGATGGTTAGTAGTAAAATCATTGCCCCCCTTTAAAATTACATATAAATTACATTAAGTATGGTCCTACAGTTGAATTTCCAGGTGACAGTTAGTAGGATGTAGGTTAATCTTGAGGTTAATATCAAGCGGAAATTAATACATAACAGTGCTCACTTTATTTTTAAATGCATCAATTATGTATGCTTCGCTTTACTGTGGTAGAACATGATAATTAACAAACAAACCCTTTTTAATTTATTTACTGTTTCAAGTTGGAAGTTTTGCTTCATCTTTTCCAAGAAAATAACAAATTTCAACTGCATTTTATTTTTCCGCTAATTAAATTGCTATCTTGGAAATGCAATTTCTAGGAACGTACATATTGCGTAAACTGTATTTTCCTTGAGTGCAATAATGATTTTGTTTTGAATTTCTAATTAAGCTAGTACATTGTATCAGCTCTGAGCGAACTTTAGTGCACCATTACTAATTTGCAAACGTCAATTAAGTGTTAAATAGTGCGCTCTAATGTTCTGCAGCAGCTTTTAAACTATGATGCAGCAGTTGTTGTTGACAATCTTGGTTTTGGCGTGTTACGAATACAGACAGCGTAATAGCATTGTTATCGAAGCCAAAATTTAACAACTTGAGTTTACATTTAATTTTCACGTAGCTCAATTTCGTTTCTCTACAGAATTACAGCGTTCGATCGACTTCTGCATTTTATATTTACGATTTTACACTCGATAAATAAAATTCTAAACTTCTATGAATATTTCCTGATAATAAAAAGTAAAGAAATAAATCTCTAGAACTTCTAACCATTTATTTCAGAAACACTGCCATTTATTTTTATAAATAACCCCTGAGTTTATAGGTTTTCTATACGTTTATAACGTCGAAAAACAACCTTTAAGTGCTTGTAAATTTGAAATAACCAAACATTTTATTGTTTTCCTTCTAGAAAAACATTAATTTAAAATAATGTAATAATAAATTTCTTTTATTATAAGAACTAGTAACATATTTAAGGGACAAGATCTCTTTCTTTTTATTGCGGTCCTGCCAATTTTTTTCCTCTACTTCGAGTCTAATTCCTTATTTTTTCTTCTGTGAGGGAGCGTTGAAGGACAAAATGTATGCTGACAAGCCTAATACGATTAAAGAACTTTAGGAGAAAGTCGCGAACTTTTGCTAAAGGATCGCTCTGGAACTTCTCTTCAACAGTTATTCATTTAGTTTTCAAGGCACCGCAATTTTAACAATTTAGAGAATCACGTATTCTTTATCTTCTTAAACATTCAAATAATAAAGAATTATATTAACTGCGTATTTAAGTTGGTTCTTGTTCATTAAGCCTAAGTGTTAAAAATATTTTTACTAAGTAACTTATAGGAAAAATTTAGAAGTGGAAAATTTGTAGGTTGGGTGAACATTATATTAAATGGTTCTGTTAGACCGAACATTACGGTGATGTTTCAGGCCAGACAATATGACCTGATGGTCTGTAACACCTGCACCTAATGGCTAAAATAATACTAGGTGCTACTTTAGATTATTCATTCCTGTTATACAAAATCTAATTATATTACAAGAATTCGTTAGCAAATATGAATATGTTAATGATAATAAATAGAACGTAATAAAGTAACTGAACTAGAAACAATTATTCAAGTACGGGTAAGCATGTACAATGAATTTAAGTTTTAAATATGTAGTTTCATTTTGTTATTTTTATCAAAGATAGAAGTCTACATGTAGTACAAGAAAAGATGTCAGATAGAGGTCAGAATTTATTGATATTGTGATGGCTTAAAAGATCTACAAACAAATATATTATTATGAATTATTAGGTGTATACCTATGAAATGAGACTTTCAGCTATTAGACCACAGATGTCGCTAGGAGTATTTTTAAACTGTCCCAAATGTCTTATTGTTTTCGTCTGTCATCTGTCAACAATATTCAATTCATTGTTTGTGATGTTTCATACAACAACGCATTTTTTTCGCTCTTAAAAATGTCGAATTTCGTGCCTTCAAACTACGATTTGCGGACATCGTTGATTATCTGTTATCAATTGAAGAAAAACGCTTCTCAAGCTCATCAAATGCTTATAGAAGCTTACGGTGGACATGCTCTAAGCAGAGCACAGTGCTTCAGGTGGTTTGAAAAATTCCGAAGTGGTGATTTTAGCGTGGAGAACGAGGAACGTGGCCGGCCACCGAAAATGTTTGAGGACACCGAATTGCAAGCATTGTTGAATGAAGATGATGGTCAAACGCAAGATGTGATGGCAGAGCAGTTGGGAGTGACCCAAAAAACCATATGCAAACGTTTGAAAGACATGGGCATGATTTTAAAGGTCGGAAGATGGGTGCCGCATGAACTGACAGAAAGGCAGCAAGAGAACCGAAAAACCACTTGTGAAATGCTGCTCTCCCGGTTCAAAAGGAAGTCTTTTTTGCATCGAATCGTTACGGGTGATGAAAAATGGGTGTATTTCTCCAATCCCAAGCGTAAACGATCGTATGGTCCGCCCGGCCACAAGCCAAAATCAACGGCCAAACCAAATCGCTTCGGCCGCAAGGCAATGCTGTGTGTTTTCTGGGATCAGCATGGTATGATTTGGTACGAGCTATTAAAACCAGGTGAAACAGTTGACGGTGCACGCTACCAACGACAATTGGCCGATTTGAACAGCGCTATACACCGAAAACGCCCAGAATATGCCGATCGGCGTCACAAAGTAATTTTTCTTGATGACAATGCACCACCACATCGAACAAGAGCGACCCGGGAATTGGTGGAGACGTACGATTGGGAACCGCTGGTGCATGCGGCTTACTCACCAGACTTGGCGCCTTCCGACTCTCATTTGTTTGCATCGATGGGCCACGCACTTTCCGAGCAGCGCTTCAATTCTCACGAAGAAGCCAAAAAATGGCTCGATGATTGGTTTGCGGCCAAAGACGGCCAATTTTTTTTGGCGCGGCATTCACAAATTGCCTGAGAGATGGGTAAAATGTGTCGTTAGCGATGGCTATTATTTTGAAGATTAAATTTGTAACCATTTTTTGTTAATAAACGTTTAAAATTGAAAAAAAAAGTCTCATTTCATAGGTATACACCTGGTACATTATTTTAATTTCAATATCAAATGAAATAATGAGTGCTTTGCTGCATAAAACTCAAACTCTCAATATTAGTATGTTTACGCATTGTTTAAAATAATTTTTGTGTAGGCTGCATTCTAATGTTTCTAGTTATAAGCAGTCAATCGATTTTGTTTTACCTGTAAACACAATTAAAATTAACTTTTTCTCGCGTAACCTCACATTGTTTTTATTAACTAAAGTTCCAAATTTTTAATTTTGTTAACTAATTATTTCTTGTTAAATATGTCATGTCATTAATAATTTTTAAATTTAACAATATTGTATGGTATTTCTGATCTTACATGCAAATTAATTCCTTATTCGGATGTAATTACAGTAGAGTTTTTACTTCTAAAGCAAAATGATATTGATTATTGTTGGTCGTAGACGTTATTGCCCTGTGGATTTTTGCTGGACCAATTTTTAATTAACATCATTGCCGAAAATTTATATAGATGAAAAACTTTAACATTATCTCATTGATATAAAACAAATAAACACGCTTTTAGTCTGAAAATTGAATACATCACTAATTAAATATGAAAAAAATCCGTCAATATCAGGCCGGAGTAGTAAGACAGCACTTTAAAGCTGCTTTGAGATATAATTAATTCAAACTACGTAATCAATTTGGTAGTTTACTTTCGTTAAAGGATTTTAAAAAAGGAAACGTTTCAGCTTTATTAGGAACACGTGATTTCCTCTACGGGGATTTAATTAAGTTAAGATCCTGCACAAAAAAGTAAAGGAAGGTTTTTTTCTGATTTTCTATTAAGTATCTTATTTTAAAAGAAATTTCTCCTTTTTATTAGACATTAAGATTGGAACATTTCTAAAAGTACACGTAAACAACAGCGACGTTGTTCGACTAACGTGCGGTATAAATTTTGTAGATTGATACAGAGTGATTTTATGGAAGTTATTCGTCCCTAAATTAAATTAACGTTCTATTTAGCTTAGTGACGATTTCAACATCAATGTAGTATGGATTACAATATTACTTTTGATTTGCCACAATTACAATTTGCTTGTTAGTAGAATACTAATTACGGTTCAATTCAACTCGAACGTAAACTTCCCAAGAACGTTCTAAATAAGCTTATAAGTTACTAATTGGGAACGCCGAGTATTATGTAACTAATTAGCTAATTATTAAACAAGTTTTAATTGAACATTTTATAGAGAGTGCTAATTATGTCTAAATTTAGAGGAAAACTGTGTAGTCAGAAAAAACTCGTTAGAAAACTTGAAAGGGAAATGAGAGACTTCATTATAAAATCAATATGAATTGCTTTTGTAACACTCCGTCGCCAATTTTTTCTTGATAATTAAATTATTCTGTCAGAAAATTTTACGCTATCCCAGATACGCGTCTGGCATTTTGTTCGAAGTTTACTTATGTGGCGCTGCAACTTTTTATTTCAACCATGAGAAATTATTATCTCTTTTTGCATCTTACAACTTTGTTTTATGGAAATACTGTTTAATAGACAAAGTTAAAAGTTATATTTCTTTCTTTCCTTTGCAATTCCCTGCTTGTCTTAATCGATTTTGTTCGGATCATTTGTATGCTTATAACACAAACCTACTGAAGTAGAAGTAAACTGGTGGAAGTAAGGCACAGAACCAAAATAGTCATTAAGTATATGATGACATTGGAAAATTGAAATACGTAACAGACGTTAATATATTATTACTTTGAAGGTTTCGCTTTGAAAACTTTATTTAAAAAAAATGCAAGTTTGATGTGCTGTAGTAGTACTACTACATAATTATTATGTATGTGATGTATTAAACTTATTATACAGATATTTTTTTAAAAGAATATTTGCATTATAAGCAGTAACGGAATTTATAATATTATATTAAGTCTGCACTTGCAAACAATTAATTTAAACACAGATTCTATTGAAGTTTCATTTTCCCACTCTTAGAGCAAATTACCCATTGTTGCTAATTTCTCAAGCTAGCAAAAGTTGTCAGACTAGAATAATATTCTTTTATTGGTGTTTACAAACATGGAAATGACCTTTTTAGCCCATGCGTTCAAAAAAATTTTAACGAGATACAAAAGCAAGTTAGTACGCGGATACTTTCTATTAAAAACAGCACTTGAAAAATAATTAACTAATAATGAACGGTCTTAATTTAAAGATAAACACAGTGATGTTTAAATTCGTTATTAATTTATTTTTAAGTAACTACAGAATATTTAAAAATAAATCAACGCAACTCAAATTAAGAACTTTGTACTCCATCAATTCATAATTCGGTATACGGGCATATTTCAATATTTTAATAAGACATGATGTGTAATTTACCTTAATTACTAAAAATCCACGTACATTCAATGAACACAATAGAATTAAAATACAGGCAAAAACTTCTGCTTTGCAGCATTAAAAATCATTTTTATTTAGAAAGGAAAACGTAATATAATTTTCCTCTGAATTAATTAAATAAGAGTTTTTCACAGTCCTGGTTGTTATTCTCATATTAAAACTAAAATGAAAAATAAAGCTAAAAGTATAACTCCGTTATGTTTTATTGAAGGTTCAAAAACCGAGCTTTATTTAATCCACTGCAACAGAGCATTGCCGAAAGGTATCTCTCAATGCTGTACTAATATTATCATTATTAATTTAAAAGTGGAATTTTTTTCTTGACTAATATTGCACGAAAGTACATATGAAAACCAAACAACCGGATTTTATCCTTTCACATTTATTGTTTGTTGTTAGGAAAATTAAATCTAACCTAATAATAAAAAAAAGCTTCAGTCTGTACGTCTTTAGTTACATCTCATCTAAAGTTAAAATCAATCTCATAACACTGGGGAATAAAGTTAGGATGATCCCAAACTGAAATAAATCCCTTCTCTCTCTCAATAAAGCATAGAAGAAGGGTATAGAAAAATATTTGTGTTGGTAGTAAAGTGTTCTTATAGTATCATCAAATGGATTTGATATAACTATAAAAATATTTCTAAATTAAAAAGTCATGTTCTTTTCGGGTTTTTGTTTTATGATCGTTCTAGTGCCATCAATTGCATTTAAGTAGTTTTAAAAATGTATTCTTTATTAATTTGCAAATTGTATCATAATACAGTTGCTAAAAATAATAAAGAAATTAATAGGGACCAACTGCTATTGTAAAGCAAAGAAGAAAAGTATTGGTTTCGTGTTAATTATTTATTTAACTAAAACTATAAAATAAAAACAGTAAAAGAATCTTAATTTAGGCACTCGCAGGTCGATCCCGACGCGGCGCACAGTGGTTTGAGCCGAATATCTAGGCGGACAAAAGTCAAAAACATAAGTAAAATGGGTGATGATTGGTGCATAAAAAGGTTATTCGGGTCTCTAATTACGAATTTAAGGTTAAAATTATAAAATTCAAATGGAGGATCCAAAATAGCGCACATAATTATTAAAAAATTACAAATTGTTTATAAATATAGTTGTATATATTATTGCTAGATACATTATTACAAAATACGAGCTGCAATCGACAAAAATAGAACGACCGATAAAATATTTTAACGCTGTGATCAAATACAAGACCCGAAAAACACGCATCTGTTCTAAACGCTTCCAGTGTGTTTTGGTTGCCATCTCTATATATCATGGCATCGATAGGCTCTGGTAAATCTGTAATTGTGCGTATATACTTAGTTTTATGAGTAATAACTGTGTAATTTTAATATAAAGTTATAATTATTCATTATTTTTTGCATCATATATGTTTTAAGGTCTCGCATCAATTTGTTAGGCTTAGTTATGGAATAATGTCCATGGTACCTAAAAGTACACATAAAAGTCTATAAATTATACAAAATTGTATTTGCCTTTACTTGCCTATTCAAAAGTTATAGTAAATCAAAGCTTGTTTTTGGTGCAATATCGCCTTACCGTGTGTCTATGTAACATCCATACATATTGTAATGATCTTAACTCGAATTACCTTTTTTATTATTATGGTCTTTATTAATAGATTCACAAATGAAAAGTACTATGATGTCAAAATTTCAGATTTTTGATAATTTTAGGTTAGATTGCCTAGTCACTTTATACGAAAAAAGGCCAAACTTCTAAACAAATCCGACTGAAGATTTTCCTTCGGGAGTCTCTGTATTTTAGCGTCAAGAACAATCCCTCAAAAGTTCATAAAGCCAACTGGACGGCTACAGAAGTTACAGAAGGTCAAAGAACACGAAAATCAGTTTTTCTCAGATATCTCGTAAACTATTCATTTTACGTTAATTTTGGTCGTTATAAGAATTGCTCATGAGCTAAATCTACACAAAAAAGGTCTTATACAAAATTCACGTAGAATCAATAGTTTTTGAGATATTTGAGAAAAATTGATTTTTGTGACCTTTGACCTTCTGTAACTTCTGTAGCAGTTCAGTTGGTTTTATGAACTTTTGAGGGATTGTTTTTGACGCCGAAATAAAGAGAATCTCAAAGGAGAATCTTTAGTCGGATTTTTTTAGAGGTGAATGTATAAAGTGACTGGACTATAGATGTTGAAATGACAATTCTCTTTAAATTTTATTCTCAAATATCGGTCATAGATTACTATGCTATGAATTATATCAAGAGTTGTCAATAAATGAGGTAATGAGTCACGGGCTGCAGCAGTAGGAGATTCCAAAGGGCATAATTCTACTTATTTTGAAGCGACACTTTCCACAATAAATATCTATCTCTGCTAGATATTTCCTGTGAAGTAATACTTCTTAGAGACCTTGTGAGCAGTTTTATACAGTGATATGCAGTTTCAAAGTCGTGGTATTCGAATACAATTCAAGCCCTCTCTTGCAATGGCACTACTTGCTGAAGTTTTTCATTGTCTGAATCTGAGCCGCAGCCATGCAAGATTCCATTTGAGGATAGATCGTTTGAGCTCCACCTTATCATCATTTTCAAACGTGTCTATAACTTCTCGCACTTCTAGATCCTTCAACTACTCATTTCTTGTTTTTCTGGCACTATGAGAAGGTATCACGACGGGAACAGGACACAGATGACAACCGTCTTCCTTTTTATGCACACATGGTAGTCGAGATAGGATGTCAGCAAATAAATTCTTTCAGAAGAGGATTAAAATCCTTTTTCTTCTTTGGAGAAGTATCACACTAGCAGTTGTATTCATGAAGTCATTACCTCTGATACTCCAGCTATGCTAATCTTGGGCTCATCAAGACCAATATCAGGGGCATTCTCGGAATCTTTTGGATCATTTGAAGACATTTAAGTTCGTTACTCATAATTTGATTATGATATCGGTCTTTCCTGAGAAATCTACCCTATCAAGGTGCGATTATTGCGCAATTAAAGCAAAATAATTAGATCATTGTGAACAGATTTGTACATAAGACCAATATAAACTTGAGTTATAAAGACCTGCTTGTAACGTACGATTTCATCAGTATACGTTAATGACGTTTCTAATGCTTTAAAGAGGTAGTCCAAACTTTTGAAGTAGTCGTATACGCGCCCACCTGCAATGCTTGCTTGTGGACCCGAATCAGCGTATGCGACCTCTTCACTGTCCAATATTACGAGAAAAGCAGGTTTTAATAACTAAATAAGCTGTTGCAATTTTGCAGTAATTACTCTTGGCTTTTCATAGCCAAAACACTTGAAGGAGTTGCACAAGGAGTTACTTTGATTGTGAGCACCTGCTTTTTCTGAATGTTGTTTGCTCTTCTACTTCTTGCTCTTGATTTGGCATGTATCCACCGTTCGATCAAGACTTACAAAACACACAACGCGGACAGCTTTTGCTTTTCTTCCACCTTCGTTTTTTTACAACTTTTAATCTAATCTGTCTTCTGTATAGACAGTTTATTTTCCTGCGCCTTTGTAAGCAATTCATTGTACGTATTCACACAGTTACGCTCGGCGCGGTTTCGTGTACAGTATATCCAACTGTATTGTTTCCGTAAGTTTTTTCTTTCAAACGTGGGAAAATCCTCACAAAGATATTAATGAATCTTGTTCTCTTGTTTCGTTACAGATAATTCTGAAAAATTTAGTATACATAGGTTTTGCAGGTGATAGAAATGGAGAACCTTTTCCCAGTTTATAACTGTGACTGTCATCCCAAACCACCAAGTGGCTACAGCTTCAGTAAAAAGCATTGGCAGTCCTGGCAGGCGTTTTTGTCAGAAACGTTGATGCAGTGCGTATACTTGTTACTGCAACATTCAACGTATTCATCTTTTCTTCTTGCAAGGCGCGCTGTACACCTAGCAAAACTACCGTTTCCTTCTCCAAAAGGGAGGTACAATTTGCAACGAACTGTTGCTTGCATTTGTTGCAATTACAGTTTTACTTGTGCTGGTATACCTTTCAAGAACTGCTGTAGGCTTTTAACTGACAGTTGAACCACCGATACACCAAAATGCATAGCTGACAGCAATCTAGATTCTAAATATCATTTCTCAAAAAATCTCCTACTCCTAGTTTCGACCCGTTTTGACTTCATTTGCACTAGCATCTTGTTTGGTATGAAAACAGTACGACTACAAATGGTGATAACTTCGAAACAGTATCGATCAAGGCGAAATAATTTCTACGGATGCATAACGCAGCACACTCCGTAGTGGAAATGCGTGTAACCGAATGCAAAATGCGGCACATCGACCATAGTGAAAAATATGCTCGTCCAAACGCCCCGATGCATAATAAAATAAAAAAATAAAAAATAAAATTAAAACAGAAATAATTTGGGCATAAAAGTGGCATATGTCATGTCATCTATTTCACTGAAGGGAGTAATAGTTCTACGGAAAATTTTATTTATCCTCGTTTCTTCGCCTAATTGTCTAACAAAACGTGCCATTTATAACGGCATCTCATTTTATACGTACGACATTAAAACCAGCAACGTTAACTCAAGGTGAGATGTGCAACTTATCTTTAGCGCACACTTATATGCATGTATGCACTTCTACGAAAAAGAGTCGTCATAAAAGCAATAGAGACATCTCAAAGTCTCACTTTTTTCCATTATGTATTTTGATGTAGGTACTTGCTAAGGTAGTTCAGTGTGTAAATTGGTATCTGGTTGCGGAAGGAATTCACAAATGTATATTTCAATATGAACTTATATTTTTTGAGTATGTAGAACTAAATGTATTTATTTATTTCGATTTATAACCTACCAGTTTTTTGCTTCTATATTTACTCCGTAATTAATTATCTTCAACATGCTGTACATAATTCCAACTAGTGTCTCAATAGTACTTACGTCAGGGTTGACTATGAATATAAAGACATCTTTCTTTGTTTACATGATACATCGACAAGATAATCATAATTAATTTTATTAAGAAACTGCCACACCCAAATTTTATGTGCTATTTTAAGCGATATTGAAGTTGATTTAATGTTTTCAAAGAAGAAAGTTGCCTGTTCTTGAATAACCATTTTGTTTGCTGATTTAGTAAAATTGTCTTTAACATTGACAGACAAAACCATGAAAACAACTTACGTTCTCAGCTCCGAAGCTAACTCTGACTTAGATATTTTTGATTATTACACTGAGCAGTGGTAGGTGGCAAAACCGCTAGGTGGCGTCTCTTTCTGTTGTTGAACAGTATAGGTATATCGAAACTGAAATAATCTGAGCAGATCTAAATCTGACAATTTCTGGCCGGGTACAGTAATAATGTTTTTTTGTATTTGTTGTATTTATGTAAGTCTAAATACAGTAGTCAATTAATGTCAGACAGTGGAGTCTACTGACCTAGTAATCCGGGTACGATCCCCAATCGGAACCTACAGGAAATCTTTTGGCTTGGTCGAGTTCGTTCAAAAATATTTTTCTAAATAGCTAAAAGTGGTTTAGGACATTTCTTATGGTTCGAAAACCAACTTAAGTTGCAGAATACCTCTTTACTCGTGCTCGCATTCAGTAAAGGACACTGTATGTGAAGAAAGATAATTTAAGAAGCTTTTGCACGTGGCTTAGTACCTCAGCTTTTAAAAAACATTATTGTGTGATACAAACATACATTTTCTGATTTCTGTGTTTACTACATTTTCTCTATTACCAAGTATTGTAGATAACATAGTGAACCAAAAAGATTGTAGTTTTCTACTAAGAATAAAGACAAGAGCAACAGAACAACATACCAAAATTTAAAAAGATATCTATGAAAAATGAAAAAGTATCGGGCAAGTTTGCTGATACGCTGAACTTAACGTAATTTTTCTAGTTTTCAGTGGTATTGCGGCAAAAAGGTCTTCAACAAATGCAAGGGCAAAATAATTATTTACTGTTTGCTTATACTATATGCTAGTAAAATCTTTTTTCCCAAAAGGATATACATTGAACTGAATTGTAGTATGAGTTTTCTTTAGGTTTTATTAGGAAATGAGAAAAATCTCTGTTGTAGTTTTTATTTTAATAATTGCAGAAAAAGCATAGAAGAGATGATCTTACTGAAAAGACAAAAAGCTAGCAATAATTCATATAATTCTAATAATGAAAAATATTAATTTGTATGCTTCATTTTGATTCAATTCATTCTTACAGATATAAAATAAACAATTAATTAAAATTAATTATTTTTCATAATATAAATCTGGCAAAAAGTTGCTTCTCATAGCTTAGTTAATCAAGTAAAAGCTGTGTTGTTTTGTATTGAAATTTTAGTTAAAAACAACTCAACAAAAACTTATTTAAAAATTCGTAAAAAGTATTATTAAATTAAAATTTAATGCTTTTTTTACAGAACTTGAATAATATTACAGTAAGAAGGAAAAAAACGTATTAAACAGTAATCTCAAGCACTTAAAAACTTTTACAGAAACGCATAAATTGGTTGACTGAAATATCACCAAGTTTTTTAAGTTAAAGCTCGAGGGCAAACTTTTAAATATCATAAACAAAAGCTTTCTTTGTGCCTTATATTTTAGCATCACAAAATTTAAGCAAGTAGCCATTTTTCGTAATATGTTTACTGTGGAGCCAAATGCGTTATTAATCTCGGTAGTTTAATAGCCGAACATTTATAAAGCTAACCTCAGCAGCATATAAGATATTTTCCGGGTGGTATATTTTCGACTGGCAATTTTTTCTCAATTACCTTTAACATCCTTTTGTAATAAAAAAGCAAAGAGTATTGTAATGAAAACGGAGCCGAAACTGTAGATGGGATTACTGAACTGTCCGGTGGACTCAAAGCATTGTTGCCTTTGAATACAAAGGACTGCAAACGGAAACCGGTGGAATGCTAATGATGTGTGTGGAACGAAATGTTTTATAACTTTCGTGGTCCCTTTTTATCTATTTTTACGGCAGAAATTTAGTTATTATTTCTTTATTCTATTGTTAGTTTTATTTGTTTAATATAATTTACTTCGGACAAAACTTAAATTATATTTAAATATTTAAATATTTAAAAGTTAATTTTATCAAATATTTATATTACTAAAAGTGTTAAAGTGGCAGTTAGATTATTCAGCAACATAAATCTACTTAGTAGCAACTCTCAAGGTTAGTTTAAATTACTTGGAAATTATTCAGGAGGTAGATTTAGACATCTAGACAAACCTTCTGCATTTATATCCTTTGCGTTATTTTTATTTAAGGCCTCTACCTCTTCAGTGTCTAGTTGAAGGAATGCATAATATAATTT
This sequence comes from Ignelater luminosus, assembly GCA_011009095.1. NCBI lineage: Eukaryota > Metazoa > Arthropoda > Insecta > Coleoptera > Elateridae > Ignelater > Ignelater luminosus. Next base: position 24,997 of record VTPC01005443.1, on the reverse strand, counting down.
GACCTGCTCTATGGCATTTCTTAACATTAATGTTCTATAGTTTTATCATGACCGTTGGTCCGTACAAAAATCTTGCCGTTCGGCAAACAAATTTCGTTGATCAACAGAAAAATCAGTAAGTAACTCAAAATTTTATTCTTTTTATGATTTTGCATTCATACCATTTAAAGCTTGAACGTGTGTGCTTTCTTATATAAAATACATAAACCACAAACAAATTTGTATTGAACACAGATGAACTTAAAGTAAGAATTAACAAATGAAGAAGATTATATGTGAAAGCTTACAGGGCCTTTGTCATTGCAGCTTGTGATGAATATGATAACTTGCTATAACGTCTTTATGACACACTACAAGCTTTAGAAGTTCAGTTCTTACAATTCGTTATTATGGTTTTTATTTCTGTACTGTTTTATTGTGTCAGTATTACTGGGCATTATTGAAAATTTAAAGTTAAATTATTAATCTGAAGATTCTAGCTTCCTTGAACTCGTTTATTAAAGCTTCTTTCTCCCGAGGGCTTCAGATCTTAACAATATATCTTCAAATTATGACAAAATGTCTCGAAATTCTTTTTACATTTCTGTCAAGTAAAATATTAACTATTCTTATCATAGAACAGTTTTTATTGCTGCTACACTACCTTGGCTTTTATTGCTTCAATGACCACACGACTTGTTCAATCTACAAACCCAAACCGTGTTGTGGTTCATTATTATAATATCAAGTTAGCCAGTGAATGAAAACAATAATAACAACGGTCAACTATTTTTCAATGGAAAATATCACGAAATAATTAAATAAAAGGGGTCTAAACACAGTGTTCTTTTAGAAAGAGGCATATGGTTTTGTAACACTGTAATATCTGGATGCTAAACAAGTTTTGCCCACATTAGAGATAACTTGGGCTTTCTAATTAAGTGAGAATGCCCATATGCCTACAAAAACGTTTAAAATCAACAAGCAACTACAGCAAATTACATAAAAGCTTACTAGCAATGAGAGTATACGATAATACTGCTATTGCTACGATTACTGTTATTTATTTACTTGTTTTAATTCTTTATCAATTGCAGTGATTCTACTTATTATTAAAAACTTCACAACTAACTAAAATATGTTAAAAACCTTTCTAAAAACAGGGTTTGAATATCAAGATTGTCACCGTAGGTGCAAAATAAAAGACAAAAACCGTTAACAAAAAGGTTTATACAGCAGCTTATATACATTAAGAGCCGTAAATGACTAAAATAGTGTCCGCATTGTCACAAATATTCGGTATTGTCTATGCCATTAAGTTTTAAATTAAGGAAACGCCAAGAAGCACCGGAGTACGCATCACTTTGCAGAATAATTTAAATAAATGAAGACCTCACGTGAAGTATTCCGTGAGTGTCGTCTTACCCCGGCTCGTAAATAAATTAGCCAGGAGTTGGCTCTCGGCCAGGATGTGGCACATTTCCTAGAAAACCCCCTCATAGAATTTTCGCAAAAAGGTTTGCTCATTATACCTCCAACGCTTATCACAGAAAAAGGAACGTGATGTTATTTCTGTACAAAATTTTGCTTTGATATTGATGCGAAGTGTGGGTTAGGTTAGAGGGTTTTAACCCCTTTAATTAATTTACTTTTTCATGAATTTTTGCTTTCCTTTTACTTCCGACCTTAGAAAATATATGCAATATAATTTAATTAAAGGCTAGTCTTTCTTTTAAAAACACCCAGCTGAAAATTCTCTAATTTAAAAATACATTGATGTATTTTTTGTTAATTAGATTAAACAACTTTAGCATTAATAAGAACCATTAGACTAACTCATATTAAGCTTCACATAATTTCAAAGAACACTGTAAACGGATCCAACTTTCACTCTGTGTATTGAGTAAGGAAATAAATAAATAAATTGTAAGGTGTGATCTATTTATTATCAAAGATACTAGAGTAAATCAGTTGCATTGTGACTTAACGTCCTACTTTATAGCATTCTAGTTGCAACACCTCTATGTTGAGTATTACTGGTGATATTTTAAGGAAGCATGATAATGGCAAATTAAAACTTTTAATTTTGTTTGATTATTCAAAAGCATTTTACACTATAAGGCATGAAATGGTAATATTTATATTAAACTACAATAACTTACCCTTTCAGACAGTTGAATTATTTTTTAACTATTTGCTAGACCAATTTCAAACTATAAGGCATGGGAGTAAAGTATCATCCCTGCGGTAAGTTTGTTCAGGTGTTCCTCAAAGTTTCTCGGTCCATTGTTTTATAAGATACTCTTATATGGTATTTGCAAGATAAAATCGGCTCTTAAATTCTAATTGCCATTTCTATGTTGATGATACTAGTGATTCTTGTCATTTTTCCTGGTAACGCTTAGCAGGCAATTGCTGCTATTAATAGAAGAAAACTACTTGAGTTGAATAAATTATAACGATTATTATTTGCCCGTTACAAAGTGTAACTTTTGTAATTGATTTTCCGTTTTGTGATTGATCTATTTCATTGTGTTTCTATTCCAAGCTGTTATCTTTTAGGTCCTGTATATACTTTCATGAGATGATCTTTATCATTAATTGGTTCTTTAAGTTCATTAATTCATTAATTAGATTTTTTTTAAGATTGTTGGTTAATTCTTTGTATTAGGGCGAGACACCCAGTATAACTTTATTTTTATTTTTGCTGCTGTTTATTAGCATTTTCATATTGCCTAGAAACCGCTTTTACCTTCACTTATAATTTATATTTCTTATTTTATTTATTTGTCATTATTTCATTAGCATAATTAATATGTGACTAACAGAATTTATTAATAATGTCTCATCTAAATCTAATTTTTATTAGTCCATGTTGACTTATTTTTATCTATTTAAATTCTAAATAACTTGGTCCTAAGATTTTTCTTTTCTTATTCTCTCTTTCTTTTGATTATGGCCATTTAATTACTACTTGTGTAACTTTTATTTATTCAAGTGGTTTTGTTAAGCTGGTTATATATGGTTATCAAGTTATATTGATAGAAGTCCTTATTCTTTCTCTTTATTTTTTTAGCGTTTCTTTGATAATCGAGACGTTATCTTGATCACGTCACTTTTCTCGATTATATCTCGTGATTATTCACCTTGGGGATTTATTTTACTTGATTAGATCTGGTGTAACGGTTTTTTTTCAGAGACATATACATCTTCTAAGTCTGCTGTTGGTGAAAATTGTGGAATCATCCCGCAATCATACTCTGCAAAACCCTATTGATTGGTTAATTTCTCGGTTTTCTGATCAAGTAGATATTGCAGTAGAGACCAAACGGCAATTTGTTTGTGAAATTTTGTTCTTGCCGGACGTGTTTCGGTTTTTGTCTTGTACAGGGTACCCACCCCTTGCTATCACTTATTGAAGTGCGTTCATGGAAGTATCTTGGTGTTACTTGTTTTGGTGCACCACAAACCTTGTGGTTTATAAGTATCTTCTTGCTTGGATTGTCAACTCTTGTTATCTTTCTGCTTGGATTATCGGCTCTTATTCTATATTCCTGTGTAAGCTTATTTTTTCTGTCTTCCATCTCAGCCTTTCAATATTTCTTTGATTCTGTTATTCAATTTTGCTGATAACTAAATCATTTAATTTAGGTTATTGTTTCATGTATTTATGATGCATTGTCTTTGATTGGTAGTTTGGTGTATTTTTCTTAATATCCATATATTTTGTCTTGTAAGTGTGTTCTTTTATTGTAGTTATAACCTCCTGCCCTACGCTCTAGGCCGCTGCTGAGTTTAATTAGGTAAGACCATAAGACGCCTTTGTAAAGTAAGTATTTTCTAATACAAGGTTTAATTTTCATAAAGATGTCGATCATAAAAATTCGTAAAATGCTAGATTCGAAATAGAATCGTGAGAGAATTGTAGATAGATAGAGTCACTACATTTGGAAGAAAAACAGAGGTTAAGATTAATATGAGTGACACTTCTATGAGGTAGGGTAGACATGTTTATACCAATTATTCGCTAGTATGCTTCTAAAGTAATTATAAAAACTGCACACTACTCTTTCTATTAAGTATATCTAATTGTGTGAAGTTAAGCAAAATCTAAGAAATTTTGGAAATTTTGGCATTCTAAGACTTAAATGCTATACGACACATGTAGCATCCACGCAAATAAAACTTTGCATAACTTAACTGTCCAAGGCGATTTAGTCAAAATTATTAAGCCTTTACAAAAATACTAACAGCTCTCTACGTATCGCATACCAGCAGAACAACGATTTGCAAATTTTATAAGGTCATTCTTAGATACACCAATGATTTATAATTTAAAAAATATCTTACTTTTTATCAATGAAAGTAGTACTGGTTTGTATTTGACATTTTGTAAATTACGGTTTACGCATATACTTGCAATAAATATTCCTTGAATGTTGTGTAGTAACATTTTTCAAGATAAAATAGTGTGACCTTTGAATATCATTTGTCATATAAACCTCAGTTGGGCACATCATTAAAATGCTATCGAAAATATTTGATTTTATAGAAGTCTTGTATTATATTTAGAAATTACAAAATACACCAAATTTTGATTTAATTTGCAAACTGTTAGCTATTATAGATATTTAGTAGAATTTTTAATTTTCAAGAAAAATTAAAGTATATTTTCTACTGTAATTAAAAAGCAATTAGAAATGTACACGAAAGAATTAATGCAACTAAGTACGTAATTAACTAAGCGAAACAATCCATAAAAATGTCAAACACAAATTAATTATTCTGGGAGCTTTCGGGTTAATTCTTTATGGTCTTTAAGTAAGGGCGTAAACGTAGACGCTGTATAAAAATTACCTAAGGTTTTAAAAGACATTTAATAATGTTAATGGTTTAAAAGGTTTAAAAGAAAAGCATTTTACCATGTCGGAAGCGTAATATACCAACGTGTATCTAAGAAAGAGATAACTTTGATACAAGCAGAAAAGTTTTTCGTTGCAGCACTCTGACTTATTAATCATTCATTCCACTTAGATAGAAGGCAAATTTTATATAGTAAATGAAAACGCCGTCGCGTATTATGGTGCAGATAACGTTTATATCCTCACCGGAGCATCTTACTACTCCCACGAAAATTGAGCCAGGCACATACAGCCTAGAAGTTTCGTTCTATATAGGCTTCTTTCGTGGTTGTTTGGCGTCTTGTTTGGCGGAATTGCGGCTTATCATACAGTTTACACTAAGTCCTTACACTTGTTTGCCGACAAGAGCAAATAACAGAATGGAACATACTATACGCCTTAACGAATTTCGTTTTTAGGCTGTCAAAATTCAACGCGCGTTTACTGTCTTCAGTTGCTGAAATTGTTCTTTTCTTGGAGTCCACATAACCAACTTAACTTATAAGTTTTTTGAAACAGAATACCAATAGGTTCCTTAAATCCAATGTGACCGATTTCGAATGAACAACAGAAGACGTTGCAAAACATGATACGAGTTCTTTAGTGTTTACCTTCATAGAAACATATTGAGAATCTTCGTAAAATAAAATTAAATTTTAGTTAAAATTGATTACTTTACAAAATCACATTGTAAATAAAATTACGAACGAAATATTGCATTAAATTATACGTAATACTGGCATATATAATTAGGCAAAATATTTTGTTTTTCTAACAAAAAGCAAGCGTTGCCTATGCATTATATTTAGAAAGTAGCTGTCTTCAAGTTGGTGTAAAATAGCACAGCACGCATGTCGATGATAAAATCTACAAACACGTCAAAGCGACAGGATATGATTCTATTCAACAAAGACATGAATTTCATTTCCCAACGGTTGCTCAAATCCAGCTACTTTTTACATGCAGAATATAATATGCATAATGCAGACTTTTTATTTCAAGACTTATTGTGTCCTTTACTATAGTAGATGTCTCTTTTTATACAGAAATGCTTCTACCTGACATTCATTTGTATGCAATCCTCTGACAAGCATTCAAGATTAATCGAGGTACTAGTCTTTTTTATACAGAGCGTAATGATAAGGTGCTTAAGCGGTTGTTATCTGGGTTATTGAAGAAATACGAAATGCGTTCTCCACGAAAGCCAATTAAGATAAATTATATTAATTTTTTTCTATTTTAAATTACCTAGTATTTTATTACTCCCTTCTTGATATTGATTACACAATATCCACTATAACAGTTAGTTATGGAAATAATTAGTCTATTGTTTTTACCGCGCCCCGTTCCCACCCCTTGTCTTGTAGTCAGTGCTGTTAACTTGAAGTTTCCCCTTCTTTTAAAAACTTCACGTGATCAGTATGTCTGTTCGTCACGACAACTATAGGTAGTAGTTTATGGGAGTTTGTTTACTTTCGCCTAGCGAAATATAGATTGCACGTGGTGCTGTATTGGTTTAGTTTGAATTATAAATAAGTTATCAATGGTAAAGGTTGATTAACTTAAAGTTTGAAACATTTTCAAATTAGTGTCAACATATTAGATATCCTTGAATTGCGTTACAATGTAATTAACTATAATCACAGTCCTTTAGTTTGAAAGTGTTGCTTTTTGAACAAAACAGCATACTGTAACATTCAAAACCATTAGAGTGGTTGTATAGGTAGGTGAATTCAATTCAGTAGTGCTATGGTAATTTGTACTTATAATAAGATATCAGATAAAAATTACTTGTAAGTATGATACGCAATACATTTGTAACAAATTAAAAATCCACGAGTCTGAGCAAAGAAAAATGAATAATAAAGTAGCAAGTAAACTGTAATTTAAGTGTCAAACGAACAAGGGTTACATTGTTTGGCGTAATAGGGATATTTTTTTCTGTAAGCTTGTATGAAAACAAACACAGTAAAATCATAACTAGTTCTGATGTTCTTTTTTTTTTGGTTATTTTGCTATTGAATTCTTGTATCAGTGTCATATCTCGTTTCGCTGTATTGTTTACAATTCTGAGTGAATCCAATATTTCCACAGCTTTTGTATAACCCACATTTTGTTTTCACCGAGAAAACTAGTAATGTTTTCAAAAGATAAAGTTGTTTGTTTCGAATGTCGTTTTTCCATCTTTATTTTCATTTACTTCTTGTAACATATTTTTAGCCATCCTAATGTCTCCCACTTTTTTCATCAAGTAATGATAAGCCTTGTTCGTTTACGAGGGCGGTTCAATAAGTACCCGTGTTAGAAATGAAGACACAATTTTTTTCAAAAATTTTTTTTTATTTTTCAACATAGTCTCCTTTTAGAAATATACACTTCTCCCAACGTTCCTGCCATTTTTTAACCCCTCCAAAAAATAGGATTTGTCGAACTCTCCAAAATACGCCTCTATCCCGGCGATGACTTCCTCGTTTGAGCTAAATTTTTTCCCGCGAGCCATTTCTTCATGTTAGGAAACAAGAAATAGTCGCAGGGAGCCAGATCGGGTGAATACCGGGGGTGCGGCAGCAATTCGTAACGCAATTCATGCAGTTTGGCGGCAACAACTCCGGATGAATGTGCTGGTGCGTTATCTTGGTGAAACAGCACCTTCTTTTTCGCCACATGCGGCCGTGTCTCCTTCAGTTTTTTGTCGAAGCTGTCTAATAACTCACTGTAGTATTACCTAATGATCGTTCTTCCTTTTTCTAAAAAATCCATGAGGATGACGCCGTTCGCATCCCAAAAAATCGTCGCCATGACCTTTCCGGCCGATGGAACCATCTTCGCCTTCTTTGGAGCAGATTCACCGGGAGAAATCCATTGTTTTGATTGTTGCTTAGTTTCTGGTGTGTAATGATGAATCCAGGTTTCATCAACGGTGACAACTCGACGCAAAAACTCCTTCGGATTTCGCTTAAATTGCTCCAAACACTGCTTCGAAGTTAACAGCCGCATCCGCTTGTTGTCCACCGTTAGCAATTGCGGCACCCATCGCGCCGACAATTTTTTCATCGTTAACTTATCATGTAAAATATTAATTGCCATTCCGGTCGACACACCTACGGCCTCTACTACTTCACGCACTTTCTTTCGTCGATCAGCGAGAATCATGTCGTGGACTTTTTGAATGATTTCCTCGGTAACCACGTCTGCCGGGCGTCCTGGTCGCTCCTCATCAAAACCGGATGTTCGCCCACGTTTAAATTCGTTGAACCAATATCTAACTGTGGTCATAGATGGCGAAGTGTCCCCATAAACAGCATCCAACTTTGCTTTTATCTCCTCGCATTTTTTCCCATCCAAAAACAGAAAGCGAATTACCGAACGATACTGCTCTTTTTCCATCTTAGCTAAAATCACGAAACACGTCTTACTCAAATGGCTGTCAAATCCAAACTAACCTATCAATCAGTCTGCAATTTGTTATACCGTCGTTTGATAGATGGCAGCACACGATGATAACACCAACTTCCCTCAGGAACGCCTTCTGTCGTCAAACACGGGTACTTACTGAACCGTCCTCGTAAATACACAAATGATGATGTTTTCTGAATCTTCTCAGCAATTTCTTTGTTATACTTTTTGTACGATTCTACTTTCTTTAAAAACTCTGTGCAAGTCAATGGAGCTTTAATTGTCTGTGTCTGTGTGCCAAGATTGAATGTAACACTTAACTCGCAATCAACAATTTGCGCAATTAAAACAGTTTTATTTGTGTTAAGCAAATACTAATTCTTGATATATTCTATATATATTTTTAGTCTGTCTACCTTACTTACAGGTGATAGGCTCCTGGTTGTCTAAAGCTTATTACCTTAAAAAGAGTTAAATCTAAAAGTATTACTACAAGCTGTTTATAATATTTACTGTAAAGTTTTTAATCAAATGTTGTTTTAGCAAACTGAAAATTGTTTTCCTTAACATAATTTAATGTTTCTTGCGTATTTGTATCTGTTGACCAAATTAGAAAATTTGTTGAGTCAAAATTTTTCCATTGATTTTTAGACTTTTTGAATAGAAGTACATCTGATGCGGATTAAATACTTCGTTTTGCCTCCTCAAATATACTCTCCAACCTTATTTCATAAATATGGTGCCGATATGCTAAAAAGAAGATACTTTGATCTAGTTTCTACTCTAATAAAATACAAAAACACAAATTAATTGATCCAAATCCACCGCTGTAGGATCGAAAGCAAATGTTTAAGTTTTTTTTTATGGATACTATTTTCGTTAAACCTCCTACCCAGTTGATACTATTTGCTGTTCCACAAGATATTTGAGAAATTTCAATCAATTTCCGTATTTGGAACTGTCGAGACAATGCGTTCACCATTAGCATTTCATACGCCTGGTTTGGAAAAATTCTAGAACTCCAATTTATGACTACAAACACTAAATTTAACAGACACATTTTGCAACTTTTCCGCAATGTTTTTCCCAAACTGCTCCTTTGCATTTGCGAGAAAAAGCTGCTAGAATACGCGTAGCAATTACCACTACTGAACGTAGAACGCGCCTTGTGGTAGAGCCTAATCGCTTCACACATCTTCTATCGGCGGGGAATAATAAAACAAATAAGTGGCGTTAAGAGGTGCAATCTTAGCACCTTGTTGGTCAATGTGCTACACTTAGCGTCACCTAATTTACTTAAAATCTTGTAAATTTATGTGTTTATAATAGTAAAACAAAAATACTGAAAATGGTTTGTTTACCTATACACGATGTATCTAGATTCGGTAGCCAAAGGGAGAGGAAGGAAGAAAAATTAACGGATCCTTATATTTCAGTTCTTTTAATTTTTCAAATATTAAAACAGCCAAGGGCCACAAGAATTGTAGTCTAAGGATTCATCTTTTTTTTTTGTATTTCAAAAACTGCTGTCTGGCTTTATTTAAATTTTCTAGGTTCGTGTAGATCATCTTCCTATACGACAGCGTCGCGTGCTACATTCATCAGTCTTTTGTCAGTAGTTTAGCCGATACTTTTTTTTTGTAAACTTTCTTTAAATTTCGGTACTATAATTAGATTTGTTATTTATTTTTTTACAAAAAAGCTATGTTTTATATATTTCGAAAAATACAACATTTGCCAGAAAAATGTAAAAAACTGTCAGAGGTTCTATTGCATTTTTGAATAAAATAACATACCAGTGAATACAACGCCGACGTAGCCTAGAAAATATTTTTGAAGATCACGTTAAGGATCCAACCTAACTGTAAATTTAACAAAACGAATTCAATTTTATTGCAATATAATAAAAAAGAAATGCCAAGTCATCATTATGTCCACCGATATGTTATTTTATTTAAAAATACGTTGGAAGGGTTTTTTACGCCTTTCTGGCAAACAGTACATGTTTTCAAAACATATATAGTATATCCTTTTCGTGGAAAAATAAATAGTCAATCTAATTAGCATATCAGAGAATAAAAAAGTTTTACAGGAAAAGAATTTGAAAGATAAACCCAACTAGCCTGAAATGCATCGACTGAATTAATAACAAAAGACTGATGAATGTAAGATGGATCAAATTTAGAGACACTCTGTATATTAGGGCCATTCCATGATACTATACGTAACAGTTAGGTTAGTTGTAAGAAGCAGAAATGATTCAATTGTAATACCAAATGGTGTTGCACGTGAAATTGACGTTCATAGTTTAATTTATATTTAATGACTTTTAGGTTCTGCAAGTAGTCTAAATGTAACAATTGTAACTGGTATTACTGATAAATAAGATTCATTCTAATATAACTAACTTCTGGCGTCAGCGCGGTTTTTCTGATTGATTTTAAAACATTCATAAAAAAATAAATGAGACTTCTAAATCATAATTTATTGCTGACTGCAACGGATATTAAACTTCAATAATTTAAAAAGACGTGAATATCAAATTGAAGCTGAAGGTAGTTTTCAAGAGTAAGATAGGAAAAGAAGTGGAAACTGGACATGCTCTAGCGGAAGGCTCTATAAAGAGATTATAACTGTTTAGGTCTTTCCTAATTTCTCACCAATCATCCCAACAACCGGATTAAAAAACATGACAATAGAAGTAAAAGAGAAAATTAAAGCTTAGAATTCCACCTTGTATAGCAGAAAAAGTTATCTATATAGATGGTATAAAATGATCACGAATACAAAAAGTTCCATATAATAAAACCAAGAGAAACAACAAGTTACACTTTTAAATCGCTCTGTACAATAAAACCACTAGTTATAACTTCAATAATGGGTTTTAAAAAATAAAAATAAAAAATTTGCAGTAAGTGTAACAAATCATGAAACATGTCCAGACATATGAGATGTTGCATTAGTAAGTAATTTAAAACGTACAGGTAATCGTTTTTTTAGAACTTTTGTTCTCTATCATTTTTTAGTATTTCTATGATTAACGACATCTCCTGCCCAAATGTAGTTGAAACACCCTGTACATAGACACGATTAAGAGGCAGTTGTTACAGCCCAAAAAAAGTTTATCCTTAATTTTTGAGAATCAGAAGGGAATCTTTTCAAAGTAACTAGTTTTGACAGTAGAATTTTATTCCATGCAAGCAAAGCAGGTCGTGATTTTTTACAAAAAAAATAATCTTAGTGAACTGCTCAGTTACTTCCAGTTAGTCAAAAGTAAACTCAATTATTTAGCAAATTTGATCTCAAACAACTATTCTAATTATTATCGAATGAAGAATCAGAAGGATTAGATAGTTAGACTTATGCATGTTAGGTAGAACTGCATCTACCACCTACTATTTGATTCCATGACAGCATAGCTTTTTTCTAGATGTTTTCAAAATAGAATAAATCCTAGAAGAGACAAAAATCTAAGTATAATAAAATGATATAAAAATCAGTGTCTGGCGTGCTTTGTAACTAGAAACTGTTAGAAGAGACTGCACATACAGAAACATATAAGGTAGATAAAAGTCTCAAATTTAATTTTTTTTTTATTTGACATAAATATATTCCTTTTACCGGCAAAGTAAAAAACAAAAACAAAGAGGTAAATCAACTTATGTTTTAAAACATATTCTAAATATAGTCTTGTCAGCTTTTGCTTTTCTATCTGCAATTCTAACTTCTACATTGGCTTTAAAGACACATTTCTTATAAACTTTACTTTCAAAAGTTTTTTCAGGACTTTCATATTCATATTGTACAAATATTACAGAATCTAGCACTTTCATCAATTGTGATTTTTTATAAAACTTCTCTCTTATTCTTTTTGGGGCTGTTATGTTAATTTTTGTTACAAAGAATAAAAGTAATAACTGTTTTGATTATTTTTACTTTTCTGGTTTAGAAATAAAAATATCAGAATTTATTATCCGTTTAAAAGACGAAAAATAGTAATTATTAGAATGATATTTTACCTAAAATCCCGGCTTTTTAGCTTTTACAAGTAATATATAACATTCAAGGCAGCATTTTCAGAATGATATTTCAGCTTAATATATTCGCATTATTTTGGTACACAAGGAACGATAAATAATAATTCACTTCAAATAAAACCTTAGCGTTTGTAGAATTCCAAGTCGTAGAAGGGAAACCGTTAAGGGATTAATGATAAATAATGTTTCCGTTAAACCTAAAGTATAGAAAAAAGCACGAAGAAAAGGTGGAAATAAGAAGCTGGGGTGTAAGGCAGCCAAGTAATATTCGGTGACAAATTCTACTAATCAACAACACTAGGTGTGTTACAGTCTGACGCAAAGAATTTCATTAGTTTCTAAAAAAAAGAATATCTAAAAACTTCGCCTGGATAAATATTCAGATGAAGATAGAAAGGAATTGAAACTCCTAATATTTGTCTGTCACTTAAGGAAACAGATGGCATCACCATAATATGATTCTGTGATATAGCACGCAATAACCCAACTTAATGGAACGGTGCTTGACGCTTTAAATGCTGATGAATGCGTCCTGTGAAATTTCAGATTTAACTCGCCTTCTTTTTTGGTAAGTAATCAGCAATAAAACTAATCCTGAATTATTTAAAAATTCTCCTTATTTCCATCTAAAACAAAATTAATTAAATTTTCATTATTCTATAATCTTTCATTAAATAACGAATTAGTAAGAATATTGATATTCAATTCTACTATTTCTCTGTTTGTGTAACTTTCATCTTCTGACAACATTGGGTGGGCTTGCTTAGTAAAATTTAAAAACAGGCATCCGGACCCTTTCGCATTTAATCGACGAACCAGAATTATGGTTTTCAATCGCAAATATTAGTAACTCGGCATATTATACTAACGCTCCCTTTATTTATTTCCCTGGAGGATATTTACTGTCGGTTTCGTAAAAATTCATACCCGTGTTTTTCTGAAATTTCAATCTTTTTTATTAATATATTTATGCGATTTTTCAATCGTGTAAATCTTTTCAACTACCTATTGATTTTTCTTATATATTTTTTAACAGAAATGGCTGTACATCAGCATTACAAAGATTTAATTGAACTAATCAATCTATTCCATGTATTATACCTATGATGTCTTTTACCTTCAATTACTATCCCATTGTAAGTCGTTGGAATCTCGAACTTCCAATGAAATGTCCCCATGTTTATTAAGTAATAAACTAACTCTAACAAATAACTGGAAACAAAGGTTTTATATTGAGTGAGATTACTCTACAAACTAATAAACAAAACAAATTTTTAAATTAAGTTACAGAAAACAAAAATAAGGAAAAGCAAAATTCACTTGAGAGTTGGGTAAGTGGCGTAATAAATGCATTGTATTTTACATGAATTTAGCAGAAGACATCATAAAATATTTGCATAAGTAATAAAAAAAAAAGTTTAGAACGTCCAAAGAAGCTGTGCCAATGGTAGACAAAAAAGTGATCATACACGAAGAACCTTTAGAATGATTTTCACCCGATAAAAATTAATTTCAGATTTTGTGCCATTTTGTAGTTTAGTAAAATCAAACATTGTAACGGTCTTCTTGATCTCTTCAAAATTTGATAAAAAAACAGATTTTTCAACAAACAAATTAATATTTATAGATTAGATCCGTGTATTAGTTTAGGTCCACCTCAGAAATTGACAAAACACCAATTTCTAAAATTCCTGAGAAACACTTTAAAGATTGGTAGTTTATATTTTAATTATTATGGTTAGAAAACGATCTTCAACATAAGGTCTTGTAAATCTCATCATCCTGTTTTAAGTTAAATTTTGCAAACTAACAAAAAATCATCCTACCCTTTAGATTGATTAGCCAATTTCTTGCAATAATAGTAACCAAAATTCGTAGTTTAAAAAGGTCCCAGTAATTTAACCTGAACTGCAATCAGGAAAGGTATTGACTTTTAAAACACTTTTCTGCTTTAGTTTAGAAGAAAATGGCGACAGCAGTGTCACTGTACCAAGGATATCATTTCTTTCTTTATTTCCAGTCTTCCTATGAAACAAGAATTTCATTTACACCATTCCATTCTCTTTAATAGATTGAAACGAAAAATGACCATGGACCACTTTTCTTGCTTCTAGGTGTTCCATGCACTCATATACCCAGATAAGGTTAAAAGTTGTTGATATCTTCAGAAAGGTATCGTGATCCTATTTTTAAAATAAAAATATTAGGCACTTGGTCAAATGATTGTTCTTGTTTTCAACATGTCAAGTCAGGAGACAACACGATTTAAATGACCACATTCAATTCTGTCCAAACTAAAAATAGAAAATCAAAGCGAAAACAAAACCTAGATCACTTTTTAGTAAAAGGTTAACTAAAAATAGAAAACCAAAAATTAGACTTCTATTAGTACTCTAGACAAAGGTAGCCTACGTGAACCCTTTCATCCAAAAGCAAATCCAAAGGATGTTTCCTGGAACTCCAGAATAGCATGACCAAGTTAATAATAATCCACAAATGTAACTGGTGCTTGATGATACTTTTTTGTAGTCTAACAATGTTCTTTCCAAAATTAAAACACTGCTCGTGAGTCTACTACTCCACTTTTAGCATAGCATAGCGACTCTAAAAGTACCCAACATACGAAGTGTATCATTTTAATATGCATACCAAAGTCAGCAGAAGGACACTATGACTATTATCATTCAGAACAAATTCTAAAATCAATTCAAAGGCCTAGTTTTATATAAATTTCTGAGGTGTTTTTAAGTAATTATATAAATTTAAATGATACCATTAACCTATTCATGCCCAAAACTATTTTTTTATCAGTAAAACAGTAAAATTTGGAATTCTTGCTCAGAAAAGAACAAGGAGTAAGGAAATCTCGAAAAAAGTTTTTTCTGAAGCCCAGTTTCTGAAATATGAGGTGGGTCGAAAACGACCCGTTGGGCATATTAGGTATAATAACCCAGCAAGAAAGATTTATATTCAGACTCGTTTATTAGAATCTAATGGCACATATACATACGTATGTACAGTTATTAAATATGGTACTGTAAAAAGCACTTATCATGCAGCGAAACCTTACAAGATTTTGTGGTTTTATTCTTGCAAACTACGCATCTTAGCCTTGGCTGGCCTGTAATGATAAAGTGTTGTCCTTGACGTCTTGAAGCAGGACTTACAAAATTTGTACGAGGTCCAGTAGCTAACGGAGGTTTTCCATATTTTTGCAAAACAGATATTGCAGCTACCCTCCTGAATTCTAAATTGTCCATTTGCTTTCCAAGGTGCCGTGATAAAATCCACGCATTGTTCATACAAACATCGAAAGTCCAAAAAAGTATAGGTATATACCATTTTTTCCCACGAAAACCTATCCTATAATTGGAGATATTGTTGTCCATGAACTCTACTCCACCTATGGACTGGTTATAACAACTAACAACATTTGGTTGGGGAATTTCAATTTTTGATTTCTCCTTTACGGAGTACCTAGGCGCTTTTCGAAAGGGTGCTATCCCATACTTGTTTGAAAGTACCGTGACAACGCTATTATCTCTCCACTTGACACAGACAATATTGTTTTCGCGGTCAACAAAAGAGCCGAATGTTCCTCTTGGTTTTTTCTTCATAATCGCAGAATCTTCAATTGGACATTTATCAATTCTATTATCTCGCACAGTACCTGTGCCGCTAAAATTTATTTTTTCTAGTTTTGTAATAAGATTCGCACTGGCAAAAAAATTATCAAAAACTAATGAAAAGTTGATATTGGGATATCTACTTTTGAGCAAATCTGCAAATTTCATCTCAACTGATTCGCCTAGGCCAATACTGTTGTCTCGGTTAGCAGTTCACCCTTGATAGATGTCAAAGTTCACACAGTACCCGGATGGCTGAGCAAGGACCCAGGCTTTGTATCCGAAACGAATGGGCTTTCCACGTATAAATTGTTTGCACCCATTACGTCCGAAATACGGAATCATTGATTCATCTATCGACATATCCTCAGAGACTGGTGTATACCTAATAAAAAGTTTGTTTACTTTTTCTATCAAGGGACGTAATTTAGCCATTTTATCATTTTTGGGCAGATTATTATTGTCTGCTGCATGAATATACCTAAAAATGTCTTCAAACCGATTCCGCCGCATGGAATTTGACACTAAGGTATTTTTAGTATCCGGACGACCTTCCCAAAACATACGACGGTGTGGAACTGGGACATATCTACTTATATATAATATTGATATGAAAACTAACATTTCTTCGTTTCCTACTTCTAATTTGTAATTCTTCGAAGCAGCATATATAACGGTATTTTTAACTAAAGTTTCCAAAAAATCTAATGATAAAAACAACTCTAAGAACTCTAATGGTTCACTATATTTTGATAATATAATGGGAGGAAGCCTTTTTACGCTTGTTTGACTCTCAGGATTTTTTTGAAGGTCTCCTTTTGTCCAATGTCGATTCTTGATAAGCTTTGAATTTTTCATCTTTTTGCTCTCTTCTTGCTTATCCTTATTTTTTTTGTTATCTTCATTTTCGTCTTCATTTATTTCATCAACGTCGTCCACTAAATTAGTCTCACCGTCAGCCTGCAACTGTCTAGAATTTAGTCTGTTCGGATCGTTGCAGTCTTCGTCCCCAGAATCTTCATCACTTTCCCAGCCTTGATTGTCAGGTGGAGTAATGTATATGCAGTCGGGAACTACATCTTCATTCTCTTCTAACAATTCTAATAACTCTGCTGTGCTCAAAGGTTGTCTCCCGAAAAAAAGATACCGTTAGTGCCCAACGGGTCGTTAGCGACCCAAGCAAATTCAAACGTAGAATGTAACTAGAAATATAGGTTAGAATTTGTTGAGATCCGTATAGAGACTAAAATACAAGTGTCTAGTAAATATATATATGTACATAAATTACAGCATAGACAAAAAATATACTACTTACCAGTATTTTCTTGTATCCATGCCTGATAATAAAATTTTTACACTGTTTAAAAGATTAATTTAAAAGGAAAACGTGACAGCTCCTTAATCTCACAAACACCAGTATAGATTGAGTATTTAGTAAGTACATTTTTCGCATCTGCAACCCAGTCAACATCCAAGTTATCTTTAAAATCGAATGTAAAGGGAGTGGGTCGTTAACGACCCGTTGGGCATAAATGGGTTAACATCAACAAACTGTGAAATCTACAAAACATTTTTTGTCTCAGCACAACTTGAAATATTCTTTGAAATCGATTTTTGTCGGTTTCCGAGATGCTCTCTTAAATGCTAGTATATTCCATTCACGACTACTTTATTTCTAGTCATCTAGTCTGTCATTGGTCTTCTTTCTTATGTTAGTAAATATGTAGACAAATCAATCAAAAATATTTGAAGATAAAAATGATATTAATATCACTTTACTTGTTTATTATGGTTGATTTGGGTCGCGATTGCTCTGGACCTTGTAGTTTTAACTACTATGGCCATTTTCAAGGCCATCTAGAATCTAGTCAAATTTCAAAATATTTCAATCCCTGCCAGGGATTTTCAACCCGCAGCTTTAGTCACACGGGACTTATTTTATGATGTTATTCTTTTACAGACTTGTTTTTCGAGAAATCTGGGCACCTCGACCGAAGTTCGGTTTATTCCGATGATCCAAATGTTATTATGTTAGTAAAACACAATACCGATTGAATATTTCTGTTATTAGATTAGTCACATATATTGAAAATGTGCTCAAGGCTTTCAAATCAAAGTCCATTTCATGCATGCATGGTATGGTCTATTATAGATCTAATACGATATCAAAAGATTTTAAAAAATTTAAACTACAAAAACAAAAAAAAATGTATTAGAGAGGGAAATGTTCTCAAATTTAGTTTATGGATCGGATACTACTAGTTAAATAGTTAAAAGTATAAAGTAAATGAAGTATAATTTTCTTTTGCATCTCAGTTAGCCCTCTATATTACTATTTAAAGTAGGTCCAAAAAGGTAGAATGGACGACTTAGACCAAGAGTTTAAAAAGATCAAAACCTTCCTAGAAATTTAGTTTACATCTAGCTATAATGTCATATAAATATTAATATATCTGAACTGTAACGCTGATGTTGATACATACTTGTACTAGGCCAAAACAGAAAACTCGTATCTCAGATATTAAACGTTATCGAGGTTTTTCAATAAAAAGTGATTGGAACAAGAACGGTTACTTGGCACTTTAAGTAATTTTTTACATAAACTTAAAGTTATAACATGCTATCATTAAAATTTAAGTTCCCAGTAGGCTGTGGAGTTCTTCCGTAGGGCGTAGCTAAGACACAACGTATGCCAACACATAACCTATAAACTGATGATTTTGTCTTGTTTCTAATGCAAACTGTCAATTTGACAGATAATTTCTCGGGATAAGCTAAAACATGATTTTTTCTTTCATAGCCTCCTGAAAACTTAAATTTTATTGATTGCATGTTACTTTCCTTAATGTTATCTTTATAAAGCTTTCTTTGCTCCTTATACAAAACAGCATTTCAGGTGCAGAGTTTATTTTTCTCATAACATTCAGTACGTTTAAGAATTTTTTTGCTTTATGAAACTATTTATTAGAATCTACCGCACATAGTTCTTTTTTGCATTCTTAGTGATGTTCACTAGAAAACTTTTGAGAAAAAATTGAGAAGAATACATTTAGTGCAGGGAATAAAGGCTGAAAAAGGGGCCTTTGCTTGCAAAAGGTTATGTAGTTCTATTTTTTGGATATGTTGCGTATATCGGTGCCCTAGTGCAAAACCCAAGTTTTTGACCTCGTCTCTCCTGTGCGGGCGTCGTGGGGCCCCAAAAACCATCAAAATTCCAGACTTTTTTCGGTTTCTGGATAATATCTATTTACCAATGCATTACAGAGGAAAACGTTTTTATTAAAAGTTGTAGCATATTATCTTTGCTACAATTTTTATATGAAAAATCTTTTTGTTAAATGATTAAGTAAACAGTTATGATTCATCAAAGTTACCAATTTTTCGCTTTGCAAGATTGAACTTGCTGCCAGTGATAGATTGGGAGAAGAGCTGATAGCGCAAAGTACCTAATGTTGTTGCCTTGTCACCACTATAAAGATGAAGAAGTATACGTTTCTGTACCTCAGAGATGGTTGAAACACTGGCATCAGGATGCCTGACAATGGTTGCGGGTTCATGCAATGCTGGTTTATTCTGGAACAGAGTGCAGAATTTTGTTTTTCCAAAACCGAACAGGGAAGATGTGGTATCACACCCACTCAGAGCGTGAAGAACAAGGAGATTTTCGGGTACTGAGTATTTGTAGGATGATGCGGAGAACAATGTTTCAGGACTATTACCTCTTTTAGGTTTTTGGAAATAAATGGGAAGATGTTAAGCCAAACTTGTCAAAAGAACTAGCAAATCAATGTCCCCCCCCCGATGAGGAGCAGAGGCTTGGACAGGTATTAGGTCGGCTCCTTCATATTTCCATTTTAATGTTGCTATTTCAATTGCCCATCAGGTTTCATGATTAATACTTTGAGTTATATAAATTCATTTATGTGAAATTACCATCATATTATTATTATTAATAATAATATTAAATTTAATAGTAACAAATAATAGTATTATTTAATTAATTAATTATTAATAATTACTAATAAAACTGTTTTAAAAAAATCAAAAATCTCAAAAACATATCATTTTTACGAAAAATTGCTAACTTTGATGAAGCGTAACTATCTACCTAATCGTTTTTCAAAAACATTTTTCATACAAAAGTTGTAGTAAATTTAATGCTCTGCAACTTTTAATAAAAATCTTTTCCTGTGTAATGCATTGGTAAAAAGATATCGTGTCCAAAATTTTGATAGTCTTTGTGATCCTACGGCGCCCGCACAGGGGCGACGAGGTTGCAAACTTGGGTTTTTTACAAGAGCATTGATATAAACAACATATCCAAAAATTAGAACAACATAACTATTTGCAAGCAAATATGTCTCTATTCCCTGGACTAATTAAAAAGGTAGTCAAATTTACTCTTTGCCGCATCTCTTACTATTACTTGTTTCCAGTCAAGCTTCTTTAATTCTGAGAGAAAGTTATTAAAAGTATTTTTGTTCATAAACGAGATTTAAGAAATGTCTCAATTGTTCCATTTACAATACATAAATTAAATATAACTGTAGGTTTCTGTAAGAATCAGCAACAAGAAGTTTGCATTTGAATTTTGTGTGTGGAGGACTTAATAACGATGTTAGTTGCTTCTACAAAGTGTTCATAAATGTTTCTGGTCGCAGTTGTTTATGAAATCTAATTTTGATGTGCCGATGCCGCCTTGCTGGATTTATTTCAACGTAAGTACGTATTTGCTCTTTGTCATTTGTTAATTGCAAATGTGATTGCCCTGCATTTAGCATTTTAGTTAATCTTGTGCTAAAATTTATTGTACTGTTCCATATTTTTTATCTCTAATTGCGCTTATTGTACGAGAAAGTCTTCATATAACCATAAATCTAGTTACATAATACAGAAAAAAATAAAAAACTAAAAGTTGGAAAAAAGTGCGAAAAAAGCAAAAAATTATGCATTTATGCAAATAATTCCATCTAGTAAAGAATAAAACAAATTCTTGAATGTTTTATATCTGATTCAAGTTAAATCAAATTATAGGAAAAACAGAAATAAATCATAAAGTATACCGTTACATCAGATTGTATTTCAGTAATTATTTTCAGAAACGTGTCATTTATGCTTTTATTACGTAGTACGTTTAATTTAATTTTCTATGGTTGTTTTTTCAAATTATTTCTAGATTTATAAAATCGAAATCTCTTTGGTTGGTAACTTGTGTTAAGTATCAGTAATTGCAGAGATTCCGATTTGATTGTACCATTCAACCGTAAAATTAATAAAGTATTGTTTTGTATAGTAGCTGAAACAAAGCATTAAACATAATTTGTAAAAACAAATTTCATTTAGAGAAGCTATAGAACTTTAAACGTAATAGGAGCGAAGAATTGGATTTCGCAAATTAAATTTCCTTTTTCCAAAGTAAAGGGATAACTAAATTACGTAGTAATCTGTATAGTGTAGTTAAATGTGGTACAACGGTTTCAAAACGTTTCAGTTACAATAGATTAATTTAAATTTAAAAATATTTCATTCCATTGAATTTGCTATATTGCTTCAAAATTTAAAATTGCTTTGCACTTTAATATTTATTTACAACTATGTTGTTAATTATAATTATCCCAGAACTTCAAATAAGCCGACATTTTAAATTGAGTTAAATAAGAAATTCAGCGAGTGCATGTTCGCGCTTGGTTCACTCTTCTAGTGTAGTTATAAACAAGATTTTGCCATGTATAGGATATCAAGTAAGTTCAGAGTGCTTTCTCCTGAGACTTAACTGCTTAGAGACTCTAAATTGAGCCTATATTTGCCTTCGCTGCTTCACTTCTCCCTGCAACTTTGCGTAGAAAACGCGGCAATGTAACTTTCATATGATTATGGCTTCTGTGTTATGGCTTATGAGAAATTCTTATGTGTTGGTGTCACGCATTTTCATTTAAGTCTGCCTTATTTAATAACAGAATTCTTTATTATGTTACATACGCAACCTCTGTTGGTGAAATTAAATGCGAACTAGTTAGTGTTTTTAAGGAAAAATGGGAATAGGTAGACGCATAATGAATGTTAGTTGTTACGAGACTAATTGGTTGTTCTTTTCTCAGACTCGTTATAAAAGTTTATGAAAAGAAACTCAAATAAGTGTACTATAAATTGAAGTAATTTTTTTGTTGAGCTCTGAAATTAAAAAGTTTTTTTAAATAAATTTTTTTAATTTAGTACGCAAAAGCAAAACAAGGAACTTAACTAAACCAGTTATAAACTAGAATATCATGACATTAAACTGTACAAAGACTAGATAGCAAAAATTACTTAATTTTTTATGATAAAAATTCTTATTTATAAAACATCACGTATGACACGTTATAACAAATTTAAAAACAAATTTATAAGAACATATGCGCAAATAGCAACTGCACATAACATTTGACCTTGCTGTTAATTGACAAATGAATTTTTGATATTCGTCACTTGTTCCTTTGACCAACTCATTTTTTATTATTATTACAAATAATTATAAAAAACTTGCACCCGAGAAACAACCACGCATAACCACGTTTTCGATCAAATACTCTTGAACTTAACCTCAAACTTAGTGGTTGCTTTGCTCCGATGCAGTGCGCCGATTTGGTAACAAATTCATCAGTATTTAGAACCTGTTATGTAGCAAATTAGATACCAAATTTTATAAAAAATTTGTTATTGTGTAAAGTGGCACTTAGGATAAGCCCTGTACAAATAACAAAGAAATATAAGTAACTGAAGAAAATCTAAGTATGATGATGCAAATTAACTCTACTCAATCACATAACAAAAACCAAATTTAATAAAAAAATTATGACATAATTTTCACAATAACGTAGCAGACCTGGATAAATTTTAGTTAAATCTGCACGGAACTAGCAATAAACAATCTTTTATTAGGCCTGGATGTAAGACAAGCTATCAAATATACTTGTTAAACATGCCTTCTCTCCTTTAAAATTTAAAATGCGGCCTTTTTCTAGGTATATCTGAATGAATATCTACGAATATGAGAACCGATACCTTCATTAATTATCTGTGTTACTCGAGCATGTTTTTTGTATTATGTACTGTTTACTTTGCACACACCATATGTTATTCTAAAAGTTTAAAATAATAATTAAAACCAACCTGCTTTTTGAAGAGTTTTATTAGTTAATGGAAACATATTTTCTACACGCATGAAAGAACCGTAAATTTCATAAAATTTAAATGAAAAATACATTAGATTAAATACTAGCGGTTGTTTGTTTCACAACACGCTGCTTGTGCTTGCTGTTAATAACTTTATCAACACTTTTTGTGTAACAAAATATTTTACGTAATTCCACGGATTTAAAGTTGGTATCCATTGTTTCTCTAAAATTCATGTTTTATTATTTTTTACGACGCTGTACATAAAGCTGAGTTTATGTACATATACATATGTACTTTGCTTACAAAAAGCATGTTTTGCAGTAATATTTTATGCCACCCTAGGTTTACGATGAACATACAATTTCTACAATGTTTGTATTAAATATTACATTAGCAGCGCCCAAAGTCCCACAAAAGGACAAAAGGCCTTCCATCATTAAGTAGGTTCACGAGTTTAGAATAAACCTTCTCTGTTTGCTAAAATAATTAAAATTATTCCAATTTCAAAAGATTTATGCTGGAAGATATACTTTCATTTGCATTGATCAAAAGTGTAAAAGAGGAGTAGATACATTTTCATTTAACATATCAAAAGTGTTCTAATACCATACAATACACAGATTCCAAAGCCTAAATATATTTTTAAACAATCTGTTTGTACGTAGCATGTTTTGTAGAATTTAATAATCAAACTGACAACAAAACTAACAAAACTGAAAGTTAAATCTACCAATTTAACAAATCATATATTAAATGATAAAAAACAGGTAAGCATTCTAAAATACGGGTTATACCAAGGTTGAAACATAATACGTCAACAAATTTAGGTCGTTATAATAAATAAATATTGCAAGACACAAAAAATGGTCTGGACCTATGTAATGAACGTTATGAATAATAGTAATAACTAGAGCTCGGATTCTAAGCATTATTGCTATACGTAATTATTAATAGCAGGAATAGTATTACTTCAAATGTGTACAAACTAAAAAAATAAAGTCAAATTAGCAACACTTTGTTGAGCTTTTTTGCTTTTTTCTTATTTTACCATTCTTTATACTTCTGTGCTAATTATTTGCTTCTTCTAAACACATTGTAACAAAAATGTTTTTTTATTAGAATTTATAAATGATAACCAATTAATTATAAAAATATAAGTTGTCATTGTATTTCAGTATTATCTATCGAAAATAAAGATATAATATTTTTATTATCGTACGTAATCCAATTCCTTTTTGCAGTCATGTACGCAAAATTTTAAAACTCTGATGTCATCAGCTCCAGTAAGGGTTGGTCATACTTTTCTATTTTATAAAGTCTACTATAAAAATGTTTGTTATACATTAATAAAATGTATAGTCTAAATCAAATAAGAATAAAGCGAAGGAAATGATAGGGACAGCTTGACCTTCATCCTCCTTGGTTAATAAACGAGTCCGTTTTACACAACTTTAACATGCTGATTTTATTGAATACCGTGTTACCAGATGTACGAAAGTAAATTACTTATAGTTACATAAAAAAAATGTTTTATGATATATATCTGATAAAACAATTTTTTAGTAATGTTTATAACTGAAAAATATATAACGTACTTTTCATAAATACCTTAAAAATAGATGATAAGACAAACCTAAAAGAAATGGAGACGTGACAACGTTGGCTTTTGTGAAGTTGTAATATAACCACACTTTTTCCTTCTTGCTTGGTTAGGGTCAGTTAGCCTGTTATTCTAATTTTGTCATTTTACGTCTTTTTTTGGTATTGCTGTTATTCTTTTATTTATATTAAAATAGTTCTTTTAAGAGCTCATTAAACTCAGCGTATCGTTATACAGGTAATTATAATTTGAATTATAACAACCTAATGATCAAAATATCAATGCAATATTTCAGGTTATATT
>VTPC01005442.1:34699-53068 GCA_011009095.1 Ignelater luminosus | reverse complement strand
AAAATGAAAGCATGGCCTGTTACGACCCAGAAACATCGTGAACGGTGTATACAAATAAAAACTTTCAAAATGAATATTGTAATTAAATGCTTTTAATCTCTTTTAAACTGCACAATGATAAATTAACTAATTTATAAACTTTTATTTACCTTCTAGATAAGAATACTTTTACGTAACTTACGTTACCGTAAATTTGATTTTTCCATTTGTAGACTGGGCACTCTAAATCACAAATTTCTTACAAGTGTAAGTACTGTTTGCATGTTTTTAACAAATTATTATTTTACTTAAACTTTTAGTTTCTTGGAGCAGTAACTACATATTTAGTAATCATTATTCAGTTTAATCAATCATTTAATAAGTCTTAAATATCAATTGTATATTTATTACTTTGATTGTCACGGGAGGTAAACTGAAACAACATTTTTTAAAAAGTTTGTTTTATTTGTAACAAATATTTTAGATATAAAACAATACAAACCACCCTGTACACAAAATAAAATTAACAACAATTATTTGCAAATATATTTACTATAATGATTTGCATCATGCACTTACTTGTCTGTACAATATTTTTATTATCATAAAATTATTTCTGGTTAACCCAGAATCATATTTTGATCCTTCAGAATTAAGAACTAATTATTGTAATTTATTTTTTATAATACGGCTTCTAATTAGCAGTATTTTGTATTAATAAATAGTAATAACCTTTTAAAAACAATAAAATAGGTGAAATCTATACTGTCTTTACAAGAAAGAAATCTATTCATGATGTTATATTTGTACGTTGTCAGTATTATGATTTTTAATCGATTCTATTATGAAAAATATCTTAAAAATTGATAATTCCTCCGATAAATGTAAACAGATAACTAATAAATAAATTAAACACAACCTAAAACTACCTGCCTTCATTTCTTTTTCCATTTTATGATAAAAAAATAAGAATTAGCTTTGGCATTTTGTTATTCATTTGACTGTTGTGTTAATTGCGAAAGTGTCCTTATAACTTCAGCTTTTTGGTTGTCATTGAGTCGCTGGACAATCTGTACAACTGCATCAAGTGCTACATCTGGGCAATCCTGGAAACAAATTTTAACTTGTTTTTGCATTCTTAAATCAAAATGATTTTACATACGTCTAAGACTTCCTGAATTTGATTAATAACAGCATCTTTCTTAACACAATGAATATTGTATGAAACTATCGATTGATCCGGAGCTTTATTTTGATGCTGTTCTAACCATTCTACTACAGTTTCGTTATTATCCCAACGGTATCCCTAGAAAAACAATAATTGGTATTTTAAAGGTATAAATTACTATAAAAACAAAAGACAGAACTTACTTCAGATGCCCCCTTATCTTCAATAAACCATCTCCTTAACATAGATTCAGCTTGACCTACACTAAGTTTAGGTTGTACATCCAATAAGGCACTAATAACTTTATGTTGTAGTAGTAACCGCCTTAACCTCCAATACAGTATCTTTCTAGAAGTTCTCCATGGTACAATATCCTACCAACGAAAACAAAAAATTTTATTTTTTTTTGCAACAATTACTCATTGAATAACATACATGAATAACCCCTTTTTCGTGCATTCTTTCTGGTGTGTCATGAAGATCGGCAAAATGTACAGAAACTTGATGGTACATAGGCATGAGAATTTTTTCTCTTTCGGTTATTTTCTGTTCTAATTCTACTACCTCTGGGGGTTTTTGACGTTCCACCTTTTGAGATATACTAGATTTACGTTCCAACTCCTGTGGCTGACTTTGATTAATTTGTTTTATTTGTTCATCTATTGCACGGATCTCAGGATCCAATCGATGCATAACTTTTAATAGATCTTTCTCACGGAATTTAATCTCTACTATACCTTCTGGTTCTAACACACCACCTCTATATTATAAAAATTTAAAAGTTAAGATTTGTTGTACAAAAACTATATAAGTTTAATGTTACCTAGATTCTGGATCAGCATACATTTCCATATACCTAGCATTAATTGTTGGATCTACCACAGCCCATGCTCCACCGCGTAACTCACCATTTGGTGGTATATAAATAATTATTGGTTGTCTGTATTCCCTTAGACCATCAACAATGTAGGCACCAAATTTCAAGATTTGTTCATACATATCTAAGCAAAGAAATCTTTGTTAGAGAAAAGTAATAAGATTTACACTACGACAGATCAATATCTTTTAGTTTTAAATTAGTGTTTTACGTTCATTTCTGTACATTCAGAAGATAAAAGCATTTGGTGCCCAACGTGGTGCCAAATACTATCATTTTCTCAATTTCTTCAAATATTTGAAAAGATTGTTTTAGTCAATTTTTTCACTTACGTACACAAACATCTCTAACACTTACCTTTCATTCCACCACTAAAACCTCTCCAATTAGCAAAAATAATCAATGGAAGATCCTCTTTTGAGAAATCTTGTATAGCTTGAGCAGTCTTATATGCAGAATCTGGGAACCATACTTGACCAGCTTGTGACACAGTCTGCAATTTTGTTTTATATCATTTTACTCTTAAAAATAAATTTATTTCAAAAACACTTACCTTTGCTTCTGAATCTAAATTAGCAGGATCTGCAGGTAGATTCAACTCAACCGTCCTAGTTTCAACAGCAATAACACCTACAGGAATACCACCAAGTCTAGCTCGACCTGTGATTACAGTTTGAGCCCAAGATTGCATAATTTCAGACCAGGAGTCTTTATCGAAGAAGCCACTTTCCCATTCTGTATCACTTTCACTGTTACCTATAAAAACGAAAGCAAATTAATAAGAGCTATAAAGAAACTGAAAATGTGCAGATAAAACGTACTACTGGGTATTAGACGACCTTCAAGCATCCATCTAGGATTGTATGGTGCTTTCGTTGGCATATAGCAGATTTCTCTATCGATGGGATCAACTTGTGGCAAAATTGGTAGAGGTGATAACTTATCCTAAAACGAGAAATTTTGAAAATCAGAAGTCATATTTTTGTATGTAGAATATGCTGTACTTTAGACGATTTCATAGTGAAGTATCTCTAATTTGAGATATACAAAATGTCCTCATTGCTAAATTTCTAGACATATGGGGCAAGCATTTGATGCATTAATGGAAAAGTACACTGTGGCACTGAGTAACTGTTACTCATATATTAGTAGCTGACAGGACAAAATATGTTAAGACATGAAGCTGATGATTTTCACAATAAACGCACGTGTTATTAATGTTACTGAATTGCATCAGTTCATTTCTGTATTTCATTCGGTGCACTTTAAAATCCTTATGGATGCAAAATGCAAACATAATTAAAGTGTTTATAGAGAAGGGTTACAATCGAGCAACCATTTGTCGGGAAGTTAAAAAGTTGAACATTAAAAAATGTTGGAATATAGGACATCCACTTGTTATGTTGAGACTGGCAATGTTAAAATTAAGAAAAAACCAAACAACCCTGTACAGTAAGGACTCTAAAATTAATTAAGAAAGTTAGGGAATCCCTATGAAGAAATTGTGCCAGGTCATGTAGGAAATTGGCTAAAACATATGGAGTATCTCGTCAAGTGATGCAAAAAACACTAAAAGACAATCTTGAAATGACTGCTTACAAAAAAAGAAAAATTCATGGAAATGGAGAGCGATCAGTTTTAATGGGGTTTTCCGCTAAACTTTGTTGAAAAAGTGGTCAAAATTAATGCCAGGTATTATATGGACAAGATATTATAAAAACATCTAATTCCTGGAGTGAATGCATTGTATCCTGATAAAAACAATAACTCTTGGTATAGCCTTTACTATAAGAATCAAATATTCAGGAGCGCAAGGTATCTCCCCACAACCCTTTTGTCGATTAATTTTTTACGTTATACCACCAGATTCGATTTTCAGGTACAAGGAGTGCTTCCCAAAAAAAGGGCGTATTACACTTTTTATGCGTCTTTATCTTTTTTTTACGACGGTTAAGGTTTCGAGTTGATAGGACATACCATTCTGGCACAAATGACAAACAACCAATAATAGCGAATTTACCTCCGACCATTTTAATTGAATTTGGAGGCGAGATGCATACATATTTAGGAGAGCTACATGCCGCATCTCAGCATTAATATATAAAAGAGGAATGGTACCCCCCCTAGGTTTCAAGGGTCTTTTTGGAAAGATTCGAAATTTGCTTACAGAATCACGTGTAGGTCACTAAAGTACGCTTTTTGCAAAAGATTTGTCTCTCTAGCTCAAGGGGTGTCCATTCCAGGTCCGTATTTGCACCATTTTCAGTTTTTCGCGTTTTCGACCTAGAAGATGACCTTATAGGAAAAAAGTGTATTGAACCATTTTTGTTCCCCATTCCATGGTGTTACAACTACATTTCCTAAAAACTCGGATTACTGCTCAAAAAAGGTCCAAAGGAAGGCAAACTACGTTTTTTTGTTCTCATCCATCCCAAAATAGAGGAGATGCCACTTGTACCCACCTAAGCTTATTGCGCTGATGATGCTCTTTAGTTTAAAAAAGATTCCAGCTTGATCAGACCATAATTAACCAAGTTACGAGTTTTTTAAGAGAAAAGTGCGGAGTTAATCGAATCGAGTTGGGTTTTCTTGAGTAGGTAGATAAACAAATGTTGATCAGACTATCTGGATGGTTTTGATGGAAGTTGTAAAGTTTGCTGATCCTCCATATGGTTGTTTGGAGAGCTTCGGGATTTTCTAGTTTTTCATTAGACTTTCTCTCCATCTCGCCACAGTGCTTGCAAAGCTGCATCGATAGGCAAAAATCACTCTCCTAACCCTCACAGTTTCTGAGCTACGAGTCCTGCTTGGTTTGGTAAGTCACGCCCTCTAAGGGACAAATCGTAAAAAGTGCAAAATCAGTTCCAGTGGCATCAGATGCAGGTGAAGACTCACTCAATCGAGATACTAAGTGCCATCTTGATATCTTCGCAAAAGCCCCATTCCGATCCCCCCCACGGACGTCTATGAGCTCAAATTTGAAACTGCCTTTAGGGGCTCTACACAAGAGTGCCCCAGGTCCCAGATTGCTAGGCCTGCCTATAAGATCCCAATTAATTTTGTTGAGTTTCTCCATTAGAGAAGGTAGTCGAAGAACATTACGTTTTCAAAAAGTGCAAAATTTCCAACTTTGACCCCTCTTACTCCCCTCCTACTTGACATTTAATGAAAAGCCGCTGGACTATGACTCGCCTAAGGCCGACCGTAGTCTCGTCCAAATGCGAGAGCGAAACGATAGATGTAAATTTATTAGATACTTATGTGAGTAATGTTTGATTGTTAGAGAGTGGTGCGAGAGAAATTGCTCTGATTTCATACCATCAACATTGTGGCTACTTGCCTCTCCAGATTTAAATCCCATGGATTATTTTGTGTGGAGTAAGATACAAGACATATCAAAGGATAAGAAAAGCAGAAATTTAACAGAATTCAAAGAAAATATCTGTAAGTCATGGACACTTCAAAAATCCGTGCAGCTATTATGTCCTGGAAAAGACGTTTGGTTGATGTTTACAAAAATAAGAATATTGAATAAATTTATAACACCTATAATTATTATAACAGTCACTTGAATAAAATCCATATGTAGTATTTGCAATTACTTTATTACTTAATCTGTAATTAGTTTTTGATTTAGTAACAGTTATTCAGCGCCACGATGTAAAATACTAAAACTAAACGTTTCAAAAAGCCGTTTGACACGGTAATAGTTTTCAAATTGTATTAAAAGTTATTGTAAATTTTACCTCAAGAAACTTGCTAGAAAAATATCAAAATTAACATGAAAAATATATCCTGCCTGACACGGTTATACAGTTTATCTCATTTCTATAATTCCTGTTAAATTTTTGTTGTATTGGTAACAAAACCTTCTAAACACTAGAAATTTTTATTGAGAAATGTTGACAGTATTGTTATTTATGTTTTTATTTAAAATCAGAGGTTAGATTGTCATTCAAAGAAGGTAAATGTTTGCATTTTGTAGTTACCTTTTGTTGTTTGTTTATTATTTGGAATAAAAATTTGTTTTTTGTTTATTACTTCAATATTAATTGTAAAAATGATTTGCACATAAAAACGAATTTATTGCATTTTAACCCTATTTTGACATACGACATTCGTTTGACGGAAAAGTCTCTACTGAGAAATATGTAACTAGAAATAGTGACACCAACATAAATAACTTTGGGGTATAACAGTGCATGCAACTAAAACCCTAAACATTTGAAATTGATTGGAATTATAGAAATGAGGTAAGGCATATGTAGATAAAAGGTTTGTTCGTTTGTTGCACTAAACAAGTTGTCGGCTGTTCACTGACTTTAGAGTTCAGGTTCCAAACACGTTCAATCTGTACCATCTTTCGAGCAAGTACAAGTTGTACTGGCAAATTTGATGTTCAACTAGCGTTGCAGAAAATGTAAACATATACAGATACCTAACCTAAAAATTTTCATGAGGTAATTGAGGTTGCATGTGTACCGACTGCGAGGCATGTTTTGGGAATTAAGTATTAAATAAAAACAATTATTATATTTTATTAAGATGGAAACAACTAGTTACTGATTTATTATTGATTGATCAAAATTCGAAACTTAGGTTATGTCAGATGAAAACTACAAATCTATCAAAACAGGTTAAAACTGTGCCAACATGTGATGAAAGCGTTTGTTGCAAACATGTTCTTTGTTCGTCTCAACTTGTTCTTGTGACGTCACTAACTTGAACTAAGTACAACTTATCACAAGCCAGACGAACAAATCTTTAATTTCAAAAATGAGTCAATTTCTGTTGGTGCGCCTGCGTTTTTTCGAATTGTCAGTACGGTGAGTACTAAAACGACGTTTAACGTTTGAATTTCGCGGGTACAGTGTGTTTACAGTGGTTTGCAGTTTTAACCTAAAAATTTCATAAGTTGTTTTTTGGGTTATTTGAACTTCTGAAACCTTAAAAATAAATATAAATAATATCAATCATATTAATCATATCAATCTATATTGTACTGGAGCTGGTGTTGCTTCAATAATATTAATATAAAAGTAAAGGTTAGGTTAGAATCTTTAGCATGGTTTGCAGAAATTTGTATTCTGCGCAGATATTGACGCATTTTTAACAAATAAATAGGAAGATATTCCCAATTTTTGCTTTGAAATCTAAATCAATTTTTACAAATCTGTATGACATGCTTTTAAATTTTCTTAAATTAAATATTACCGTGTCAAACGGCTCTTATAGGTAAATATACAACTTACTTTAGGAATATATGACAGCCATTTCAAGATAGTATAAATACCATCCAAATCTGTTTGTTCAGTCTTATGTGAAACACCATTATTGTACATAATTTGAATACCACCAAGTTGATTATTTGATGCATACACTTCTCTTCCCAGTAACTAAAAATTAATAAAGAAAATAATTTTTAATCACATAATTGAAACTATAATAATTCTTACCTTATTTAAAGCAGTATAACCAGTAAGAATAATAGGCGAGTTTTCTATTTGTATTACTCTTTGACCCAAACGAACAAGATACGAACCAATACCAATAGCCCTACAAGTTACCATTGAAATTGTAACAACTTCCTTGTAAGCTTGTGATGTTTCTCCAGCAATCATACCGGCATATCTTAAATTCTCAACACCAATACCTTCTTCCTTACCTAAATGTTAAAATATAGGTTAAGTCAGTGCAATAGTAACTTAGAATTACACAGTACAGCTGATTTTGGTACTGCTGAATATTTTAGGAAGTAAAGCCAGTTGAAATTAAATTAATTATTACTTACCAATAATGTCAGTAATCTTATAACGAGATTCACCCTCATCCTCAATAAGTACAGCACGTACTGAATTTGTAGTACTAACTTTTGCATAATCTTCAGGTGTCAAATATAAATATCTAAAACCCCTATCAGGTTCATTAGGATCTTCCCACGCTATTTTAAAAAGAGCTTTTACTTCTTCCGCAAGACCAATTCTTGCCCCACTGTTTGCAGCTATGTAAATCTATTTAAATGGAAAAAATCAATAATTAAAAACATTAGCAAAATATTGGAAACTAACCCTTGGAATTTTCAATTGTCTAGCCATCTCACTAGCAAGTCCAAACACTTTATCTTCACGTGGACTAAATGAACCAATAAGATAAGTCAAGTCATTGGCTATAACTATAATATCACGACCATCAGGATATTCAGGTGTAAATAAAGTTAGCCTCCAAGCTACCATGCCAACATTGTTTTCTCCTGGAACACGTTTCTGTTCTAAAAGACGAGTTTCAGTTTCAGGATCTAATACCAATTCAACGAAGTCCATTAATTTTTCAGGAATCTTAACTTCGGCTGTAAATATAAATAATTTAATATACTTATTACATTAAAACACTAAAAATTATTTACCTAAGGTTTGTTCACTGTATTCTTTCCAAAGATGATCAATCATTTGGCGGAACATGTCTGGATAATCATAAACATACGTTGTGCCATTTAACTGAGCTTGAAAACGTTTTTGTTGAAGATAATCTTTAGTAAGATAAGGAGTTGAAATGGGCAAACCATGCATTGGTCCTTGTCTTTTACCAAATGCTTCGAATCGAACCTACATGTTAAAAAAAATAAATAAAATATAAAATGCTAAACAAAGAAAAATAAATAAAACCAAAACTTACAATTCCTGTATCAGGATCAGCAGCTTCATTATACATGTTGATATCCAAATAGTAGCCGCTATCATTGGCTAAACATAACCTTACATTTTGAGGTAGCGAATTTGGAGCTGATCGAATAGTCATCTTTAACTCGGCTTGCAATACTCTCAATTTCCAAAGTCTAGGCCCGTATCGCATTACCATATTTGTTACAGCTTCTTCAATCTAGAAACCAAGATATTTTACATTCTTTAACTAGTCAGTCTCTGTATATTACCTTTGATGGATCCATAATAACAGAAGGTATAAAATTAAGGAAAATATGATTGCAGTCAGTACGGCGTGAATGAGGATGTGAAAAAGCAACTTCCAACTCGTCCATAGCTTCTAATAAAACTCGTTCACCTTCATTTTGTAAATATTCAAATGAAGCCTCTTTTGTAATGAGATCCGAGTGCCGAATTATAGAACGAATGAAAAATCTGTAATCTGTAACTTCCTGTCCAGGTGCTACTTTAGCTTTGCCAAGATATAAATGCATCTTTTGATTGGAAGTAGGCAAAGCTTCAAGGTTATAAGTTCTCATTCTACTGAGTTCCAATTGAAAAGCGCACGCTGGTTCTAAATGCCTATAAATACGATCTTCTTTAAATCCATCACGATTACGATAGGTGAAATATTTTGGATACTGCTTTCTTTGTAGTAACATAAACGTTATTCTCCTAATACCCCTCTTTTCAAGTTCCTCTTTATAGCGAGCACAGAAATTACCAAATATTCTTCCCATTGTGGAATCGTCAGTATCACCTTTGTCTTTTACTCCAATATGTAAAATATGTATAGGTTCATGCATATATTCATCTTCCTGGTTTGTCCTACTTCCATCTACTGTCAAACTAACATTAATAGAAGTACTATTAGTACGAGATTCTGATCCACTTTCAAGTGCACTGATGTCTTTTGCAGACACAGTAACTGGATTAGAAATATCTTGAACTAAATCAAAAATTTCATCTGCATATTGTTCAAATTGTTGAAAACTCTCAAATGCTGCAATGCAACCGGTTCGTTGAAAAGTATCAAAAAGTTTAGGCCCTTCTTCTTCTGTCGGTTCTCTCATATTATCAAGCTGCATAAGTCTATTAGGATGAGTTGAAGGTAAAAGAAATTGAAAATGTACTATTGGTACTTCACAGCTCAATTCTAAATGTTGTAAACAAGTGATATCATAACTTGTATAAGCTCTTCGAACGTAAACTTCCAAAGCAGCATGACACACTACACGGTTTACATGATAAAAGAAGTCGTGTAAAATATCAAAAATTGATGTTTCAGACACAATAAGTTTTTGTAAGTTTTCTGGATGGAATTCATAACCGTACATGTCAGTTGCGGAAAGGAAAAGATTCTCCATTTGATTGTGACGCAACTCATATGCAGGTTGATGAGCAGCTATCAACACCTATATAAACATTATAAAAGATTAAGTATAAATCTTACTAAGCCAATATTTAGATTTTACCTGACGAGCTCTTAGAGCAACTCTGGAATGTTCACTACGATTTAAAGATGTTAATTCATTTAATGTCGAAGCTAATTCATCAGTTAATCCAGGTTCCTTAGACCATAAATGATCTATAAGCATGGTAATTAACATATTCTTCTTAGCAACATGTCCGTGTGAAAATATTGTTGCCATTACAGCTGACATATCATCTTTATGCTTTTCTCTAAGAGATGCTACGCATTTATCATAACTTCCTGAAATTTAAGAAGATTATTAGACACTATTCTCTGATACTTTTCAATAAACCTACCATGCAGAAATTGGCTTTCAACTTCATAATATTTTCTAAGTAGATCTTGAATAGCAGCCTTCATGCGTCCACGAATACCATTTCTATACCTCTGTACTAGCTGTACAATACCCTCTGTAGCCAAAAAGAATCCATCTCGATCAGAACGTTTCGTAATATTAGCAGCATATCCATCAATAACACTAGCAATTTGTTGGCTAGGAAACTGAGCAAGTACTGATGTAATGTTACGTTCGTATAGAGACATTAAACGACGAATCTTTTTCTCAACTGCTACAGGAATACGCCCTGAAATTGATGCAATGACTTCTTGTATTTCTAAAAGAGGAAGGCTTGGATCACGAAGGCTTGCCATGAATTTTTCTATAACTTCCCTGAGACGTGGTGTATTATATGGATCAGGTAAGCAGTACCCTACGAAAAAGTCACATAAAATGACCATCATTGCACACTAGAAGTGCAACACCTCACCTGCTAAAGTATTTTCTAGAATAGTTTTGTAAGAGTTGTGAATGTGATTTAATTTTTGTGACCCTAATGGTGTGGAAACGTCAAGTTCTGGGAAAGGACCTTTGTATAGCTGAGCTTTGGTGACTAGAGAAGGATCATCTAATTCTAAAGTGGCTATTATGGAACCTGCATCTAAAACAGCTCCAGGTCTTTTTACGTAGAACACAGTACCGGCTTCACTTGCTGTTAGGGTCATTACCATCTTCATAACCTGTGTAAATATTTTAATATTATGAAGTTCAGTGTTCACTTTCAAACGTCATATAATATTATTTATAAACAAGAAATATCTACAATGATATTTTTATTAATAATAAATATTTTTATTTACGTCACAAAAAAAAGTAAGTCTAACCTCACTTTCATATAATAATAATAATAATAATAATAATGGAATAATCTAAACATTTTTGAAATTAAAATGCTTACTTCAATCTCAGCATACGCTTGCCCACGGGCAACATGGCCACCATCTTCTAAAAGAAAACCAATAAGTTTTCCAGCTGAAGGAGAGCGCAACAAAGTTGGATCATTTTCTTTTTCAAAAACACACGTCTGATTTCCAATTACAATTCGATATCTATCCACTTCTTCTTTCATATAAGTGGTAAATGAAGCCCCATCCACTGATAAAAGGATACCTAAAAGCTTTTAAATTAAGTATTTTTATGAAGCGATTGTATGTTAGAATGTACCTCCATCATTCAGTCTGTGTACCTCAATTTCTTTAAAGGAACCATTCATGACTAGGAAATATGTATTAGGACCACTTTTAGTAGCTTGTATTTTGTACTTATCACTAAAATCAAGGAATACCACGTTTTTGTTTTTTTGAAATTCATATTTACTTACCCTTCATGTATTAATTCAACATCGACTACATTCGTAAGAGTATTGGAAGACTGTATCTGTCCACGTTCTAAAGAGTTTTGGAATTCGGTAAAAGCTGCACTGATACGTTTATCAGCAATATGCAAAGAACCACATATAACTCCCAGCATTACATCTGGTTTCTCTGCTTGAACACGTTCTGAGATTAAAATATCCAACCAAGCAGTATCGATTGTGTTGTTCTATACAAGAAAACAAATTACTGAAGAAATAATTAAAATAATTTTCCGGTTATTTACCTGAAAGCTATCAGTTTCTAATAATGTAATGAGATACTCTACAGTAGTACGAAAATCACCTCGAATAGATAATTCCTTAAGAGCGATAACAAGATTCTCACGAGCCTGCTCGCGATTTTCACCCCATGAAAAGCAATGTCCAAACTGTGAATCAGCAAATTCATGTAAACCACCAGATGCAGCAACAGAAAAGTAACCCCAAACATTTTTTGATGATCTAAAGTTTAATTCTTGTACTGTACCAGAACTTGGTTTGAAACCTTAAATTGAACATATTCTCCACATTAAAAGTATTATTATATATTTAGAACATTGTATACCTTCATCTGGGTTTTCAGATGTGATACGTGCTGCAATAACATGACCCCAAGGCTGTGGTTTATGGAAAGGCTTGTCAAAATCAATCTCTGATGAACCCCAAGGAGATTCCCCATATAATAGCCGAATATCTTTAATAAGATGTAATGGTAACCCCATGGCTATCTGTTGGAATTTAAATTTTATATTTTTACCATCAATACTTTATAAGATTTGTTATCTTACTTGCAATTGTGCAGCAGGTAAATTGACATCAGAAACCATTTCTGTGCATGGATGTTCTACTTGTAAACGTGGGTTTAATTCCAAAAAGTAGTAGTGCCCTGAGGTGTCATATAAATATTCTACAGTACCAGCCGAAACATATCCAACCATTTTAGCTAAACGTACTGCAGCCTAAATAAACACATACAAATAAATTCAAACATTTAAATTTGCAATTAATGCTAAAACCTTTTCCATTTCTTCAAATACAGATGGTTCAGCGACAACAGCAGGTGCTTCTTCTATGATTTTCTGATGGCGTCTCTGAATAGAACAATCACGGCCAAAGAGAGATATAGCATTTCCATATTGATCAGCTAGTAATTGCACTTCTAAATGTCTTGCACATTTTGCTAATTTCATAACAAAGATTGGTGAACCTGGAACTTCAGCTTGCACCTACAAATTAGTTTAATATGAAATCTCAAAGAAATAAAAATGATAGTGAACAACATACCTGCCTAAAGGCAGCTGCAAAATCATTTTCACTATCCACTTTACGAATCCCTTTACCACCACCACCTTCAGATGCTTTGATCATTACTGGATATCCAATTTTTTGAGCAGCTTGTAAACCTTGCTCTGCTGTCTGAACACAGCCTTTTGCAAATAATTCTGAAGAAATTTTAATTTTCTTCCCTGTATATTCAGCTTCCAAATCTACAAATAGGAAAAATAAATTATGTAGAAAATCATTGATATTTAATCATTAATAATTACCTGAACCAGACCATGGCAGCGTTGGAATCTTAGCAGTTTGTGCAACGATGGATGAAGCAATCTTATCCCCAAGAGCCCACATAGCCTTATCAGGTGGTCCAATAAAAGCAATATTATTTTTGTGAAGCAATTCTGGTAATTTTGGATTTTCTGATGCATGACCCCAACCAGCCCAAACAGCCTAAATGAACAAATTAATATTATAATATTTATATTCACAGAACAACTTAATTCTAATTCATACCTGCACTTGACACCTAATAGCAATATCAACTATTAATTCAACATTGGCATAATTGTTGTTATTCGTACCCCCAGGAACCGGCACATAGTGATCAGCCATTTTAATATATTCTGCATTTGCTTTTAGGTCTTCTGGAGTAACCATAACTACAAAACGGACAGCTCTTTCAAATTTAAACATTTCATAAGACCAACGACGTACTGAACGCATACACTTTACAGCAGCTATACCATTATTTGCAATTAATACCTAAAATGATAATATAATGTAGCAAGAAAAAGCTAATTACACTTATAAAAAGTACTACCTTATTAATAACTTTGGTTCCATTAAAGCGTTTAACAAATTCTTCTGGTGTTGCTACCGTAAAATCTTTTTCGTATGAACGATTTTGCATCATCACAGTCCCTTGGGACATGCTGGGCCTAAAGACAAAAGACACATAAAACATTAACAACAGTAACTGTAAATATCAGTAAAATGAAAATAATTGAAATAACTGATTAAAATATGTTGCAAAGTAAAATATATTTATAGTTAATATATTCCTTAGGGTTTTTGAAAAATTTTGGATGACATTTAAAAAATTACTTAACCTAAATCAGTGAAATGTGAAATATCTAAGGTTACCAGGATCAGCTTTTTCTTTTTTTTTTTTTTATTCATTTGATCCGCTGCTATCAACTAATTGCAGTCAACAAAAAATGAAGACACCAGCATTAATCCAGTGCATGTTTCTTATTAATATTATACATTGTAATTATGATTTTTATTTTGTCACAAATTCACAATTAATTGTCAGGATAAAACAGCAATGCCTATGATGATTTGGTGACATGAAAGAGACATTTACAAAATAAATAAAAATAATATGCATGTCCTTTTTGATATTTAAAGAAGAATGAACATTTTAAATAAATAGAATTAACATTGTTATTTTGAGATTCTACTAGATCTAGATTATTATGGAGTTAAACTATAATTACTTACTTTTGTTTAAAATTTTTCGATAATTAGGAACATGAGCAATATTTCTTAGTTAAAAAATATTAGAGATAAAAAAGACTATTTCATAAAGTTAATTGAATGTTACTCTACTTAAATATAATATGCTAATTCTCTCAAAAGTAAAACGAAAAATAAAATACATTGTTTATTTATTTTTATACAAGACACACCAGTATGATTAGATTTATATTACATTAAAGTTACATTATTAAAATGATAAGTATAATGACATAAAGCAATGTAATGTATTTCATTATAAAGCAGAGTAAATAGTGGAACATGCAATTTTAAATCATTAGCGTCTTCCAGACAACTATTTTTAACATTACGAATTGATAAAAAGGTGACCTTGTTCAACATTAATATTTTAATTGCATTATAAATGTGTAGAAACTTCCTACAATCTCTAAAAGTTAAAATAAATTATGTGCTTCTTTCAAAATATATTGCATTTTGTTTTCAATTCTTACTTTTTACATTAAATATTTTGCCAAGTTTTTCATATTAGGTATTATAAGAAAATATTATATTATGATTACCACATCTTTATACTGATAAGTCTTCAAATTCTCGCTTGGTATGTACCCATCAACAAAGTAAAATAAGCATCTTTTGGATAATGAAGAAATTAAGATATATGCATATTTAGAAAAATCTGCAGTTCTAGACTATTAAATACTGTGATCGAAAAACAAGTTGAAGGCCATGTGGTGGTACTATGTGGCAGTGTTCTTCGCAAATATCTGTTGTTTTATTCAAATTTTAATTTAAAATTGTCATTTTAAAATATCAAATTGAATTTGAATACTGGTTTAACCTAACAATTCACAACTGTCAATTGCTATCTACTTAACAGCATTGTCACATGGTACTGGTCATAGCCTACTTCAACTTTGTTTTTTTCGATTGCATGGTAGCTGTGCAATCAAATAGTAAAGAATTGAGTAGGACAGAGAATTAACCCTTATATTATTGCAGAGTCGCTTGATGATACAAATTTGACGCCATCTGACGGGAAATAATTTATAATTTATATAAAATAGACATTTAGGTTATGTTTTCCTTTTATGTGGTAAGTATAGATTTAAAATTATTAGGATTTCGGTCGATCTTTTTATCAGAGTAATAATTATTACAGCCATAAAGACAGCATATAACTTTTGAGGAACAAGTGTTGCGTGTCAATGATGAAAGAAAGAAATAATCAAGTAAAATAATTCCAACCACTGCAAATGTTTCCATACAGCTTGTTACACTAGCGCCTGTCAGGAGGCACTGGGGACATATGTGCACGAAGCAAATTATAATTCTATAACAGATTTGCATTTTTACATTTAGTTAGCATAGAAGTGATAAAAGTCTTTTAGACTATTTCTCTTTTTTTTGAATTTTTGGATAGATTGCAAAATTAAACTGCAGAGCGCAATATTTGTTAATTTGTTATTCTATCTAGGTATTTATCTGTCAAATTTGTATTATCGAGGTACTCTAGTTTGTATAAATGATAAAACAAATGTAGAACTGTCAAGTGAAGGGCAAAATCATACAAATCAATTAAAATCAAAATAACTTTAATTTAAATATTTAAGTATAATAATTCATAATTTAAATGTAGAACTGTCCAAGTGTCAAATGCCAATAAAAATCTATTTGACTGCACAACAGTTCTGATAATGATCAAACCGATCTAATAGTTAATCTTGCCCACTACTATTATTAGTCGTTTAGTCCACGACAAAGATGAAAAAATGAATGTAATCATCTAAATTTTGTTGACAGTATCATTTTTCAATTTAATTCTTTTTTATGATTTACCTACATACTAAAAACTAAATGCTACTGGATAAAGCTATAACCGAATTGAAAATAGATAGATATTTTTTTCCTTTGCAAATTTGTTGTAAAATATTAATTAGGGGAGCAAGTATCTAAGATTCTTTGATTTTTCATGAAAAATCTCTTTGTACTCCAAATCATCAGCAGCTAATACAGCATAGTCTTCACTGAAGATAGGTGGAACAATATAGTTCACTGTTCAATACAGTGAAATCTCTTTCAATGGACACCTCTGTATTAATGACCCTTTTCGCAAAATCTCAAAATCCATGATTTTTTAGCTCTTCATAGTGGACACCTCTAATTATGGACATTGTTTTTTGACATGGATACTGTCCACAGAGAGGTTTCACTCTACCTTGTATGTAAACAAATGCAAATATCAAGATAACTATAAAAAAGTGGGTTTACAAAAAACACAAGCTAAAGTACATACATAAATAACTCAATAGGTGCGTTCAATGAATTCGACATTTCATACTATGTAGTTGTTCAGCAAATTATAGCAATTGCTGGAAAGTTGTGAGCTAAATTACAAAGTTCTTTGAATACACCATACGACAGATATGACTATTTTCACTTGAATACACCTAATCTCAAAATCTTAAAAGGAATGAAATTATTTACTTTGTATTGTTCATTCATTATTACTTAAAAATTGTTTTGGTTGTGTGTTTGAAAAGATCGAAGATAAGAAAATGCATATATTTTGCATCTAAATATGCATTAAAATGATCAAGGTATGTTCATTAACATAATTTATCACTTATATCAATTTTTGTTTGCATCAAGAATTCTGCTTGTTTTCTTCATAATGATGACTCAGAAGCGAAGATGTGCTATTTAAGATTCTGAGAGTACAATGACATCTATGATTCAGTTAATTATGTATTTTTATCTTCTTAGTAAATAAATAGATTTGGGTCATTTCTGATTTCAATTATTGCATTTTATAAGACAACTATTAAGCATGTTGCCTTTCTATGGACTAAAAAAATTTGCATTTTACCTTAAAAAGGGTTTGGAACAGATCATATTAAGTAAGTTATAAGTATAATACACTACTCAAAAATGTCTAGAAACATGTTAAATTCTGAACCAGCGTAATGGTTTTATTTGGAAATTTCATATAAGAATTGGGTTGTTTAGTGCTCATAAACTTCCAGTTATAATAGCGCTAATAATGATTAGATTGATTTGTTTTAAAAATGCATGGATAAGGCATCTGTCTGCATAAAACAGTTGTAAATACAAAAAGATAATATTATTGTCAACATTTTTATGTAAGTGTAACACGTGCACCATATAACTTCTGTTGTTGGAACTTACATTTAATTTGAAGTTTAATGATCTTGGCGAGTTTAAACACTCATGCACAAAAATTTTCTCTTGCTCAAACTACCACAATGAACTCGTTACTGTAGTAGTTACTGTTTTACTTAGGGCCAGTATTGCATAGACCCATTACCGTAAATGTTATACAAGTGAAGAAAGCAGATAACTATTTGAATTTTAGAGTTTATCAACAGTAACTACTACAGTAACAAATTAATTGTTGTAGATTTGAGAATAGTGAAATTGAAACAATAATGGGATGTTTTTGTCTAACTATTAAATGACTAAATCAATTCCAACTTAAAATGCCAGAAAAACCAAGATCAAAGCTATAGCATCAGTTTATATTAAAACAAAATCTTCGCCTGTTACATCAACAGAGAGTATTTTCTGTATTTAAGTCTTTCTACGAGGGTGGTCTGAAAAGTTTCCGACCTAACAAAGATACAAGACATCTCTGTAACCCGTCCAAATAGTACTCGGCATTTTTCTCTGCAAAATAATTGTTCACG
>VTPC01005442.1:18610-29699 GCA_011009095.1 Ignelater luminosus | reverse complement strand
TGGAATGTCATGGGGAGAGGCAAAACAAATCACCCAGGACAAGAAACAATGAAAAGATGTAGTGTTGAAACATTTTGGATTTCAAAACGAAGAGTGCCCTTTGCTTCTCAATGGAGCCATACGGCAAATAAGAGAACAAGGCAATCATACCATTTCATTATTTTCTTGTACTGTCTTTGGAAGCACCTAAATGACTTTTTGAATTTCACTTTGAATATCACAGTAATTGCATCAAAGAAATACAGCAATCAAAGATTACTATAGCTTTGTTTGTAAAAAGGCAAGATCTAATAAACTATACATAGTGGTCCAAATTCGATATAATTACAGAATATGCCAAAAATTATAATGGCTAGAAAAGCCTGAATTGGTGCACCCAGAATTTTGATTTGCTTTGAGTTAGAAGCAAACATCTATTTTTATAATTTTTTTTGGGTTATTGAGACGTTCTTTGTATAAGTTGATGCTCGAAATAAACCCAAAATAAAATTTTGTTTCTTCAAATGTTCTCGAGTAACAATAAGTTATCCATTTGTTTAAATAATAATCGTAGTAGGTTTTGATAAGTTGATTTCGCTATTTCTTCAGCTTTTAGAATTACATGCAGGGTGAAGAAAAATAGACAAAATTATGTGACTGATAAAAGAAATCAAAACAAACATTTTTCATTTAACAACATGTTATCAAAGATTTTGATATTGCGCCGGTTGATGTGTTTGTAGACTAACAAGGTTTATAGAAACAATTTGTTGACAGCAACAGTCAAGATTAACTTTTACTAATTAGCTACATCAGGGCAATTTAAAATGGATAAATGATTTAACTCTACAAGAGCATAGAGAATTTACAGACAACAGTTTCCTAATAGAAGATTACCAAGTCACTAAACATTTGACTCTGTGCACCGAACGTTGCGTGAAACTGGATGTCTTCGGGTAAGGAGGCAAGATATAGAGCGAAGACGAACCGTTCGGACCCATAAATTTGGAGAAAACATTCTAAAAAAAAATTGAGAAGCATCTGCAAGTACGCAATCTCTTGCTAATGAAGTTGAATGTGATTGTTGCCTTATTAGTCCTGATGACTGCCATCTTCACTTAAATTTTGCAAAATGGTTTTTGCAGCAAATTGAACAGCAACCCGTTGTTTGATGTTTCCGTCTCGCCTCAATAGTGTAACTTATTTTCAATCTCTTCAGGAAACTTTCTCCTTATTGTTGGAGAATGTTACCATA
Organism: Ignelater luminosus; assembly: GCA_011009095.1. Classification (NCBI taxonomy): domain Eukaryota; kingdom Metazoa; phylum Arthropoda; class Insecta; order Coleoptera; family Elateridae; genus Ignelater; species Ignelater luminosus. The sequence continues at coordinate 28,465 of VTPC01005442.1, read as the reverse complement.
GCTGTCAGAAGACGGATAATACGTCGTTGCCGACTCTGCATTGAAGTAGAAGGAGAAACTTAAATATTTGTTTTAATTTTAAAATTCTTTTGTATCTTTACTATTAAATTAAAATAAAAGTTATCAATCTAGAGCGTAAATTTGATTATTTTATTAGTAGGCATTATCACAGAGCATTGTGCGCAATATCTAACTCTTTGATAGCATGTACAATTAATCGTAAAGAATCATTGGCAGTTAATGAAAAATGTTGGTATTGGTCCCTTCTTCTTCTTGTCCAACGAATTTCTTTTCACCCCGTATAATTTGTTACAAGCATCTCAAATAATAACTGAGATATTACAATAGTAGTAAATAACGATAAAAACAATTCAAATCAAATTGATGTAAGACACTTGATATTAAACTTTTTCTTCCGTTACGACGTGACGTTATTCTCAAACTCCTATTCGCGTTTTAAACACCACGACACACTTAGTTTTTTGCAAATTATATTAATATTGCAACATCTCTGTCATCAAACTGTACGCTTTAAATATTTTCCCAAATAACCAAAGAAAACCGATACCTCACAATTACATCGAATTTGGACCACTCTGTATAAAGTGCCAGTGTCATTGTAGTATTTATTACAGTATTTTTGAACGTTACCGTTTTTTTTAAATTTATTGACCACGCAAAATTTAAATTCACAAAACAGCATCACGTTCAACATAAAAATGGTAAAGAAACAAGGTAATAGTCGGCTAATTTTTCTAACGAGCAAACATCACGTTTAATTAGAGGTATGAAGATAACTTTGCCTGCAGTTATTACGTAGTACGTCTATAATAATATCAATTTTGTCCAAGTGTGCGTAATAAAAAACAATAACTATAATTTAGAATGTAGCAAATTGCATAAAGAATAATTTGTTTTTGTATCTTTTCTAATGATAGTATTAACTGATCAAGTGACTTCCAAAATATAAAATTAATGATTAAATACCCTATCAAAATGTAATTCAAAATACGAAACATTTCCTAATCAAGTCTTACCTTGTGCGTATATGGAGATATTTTCAGATTCTTATTTGTTATTTATGACGAAATTAGAAAACAAAAGAAGTTCAATGCACAGAAGGTTTACTAGCAGAGTGTGGAAATAAGACGAGCATAAATTCACGAAAAATGTGATCGTGGAGTGTAACTTTAAATTTTAAAAACTCCTAATTAGTTCGAAATGTATAAATAAGACATTAATTTGATGTTAATTTCAGTATATTTTCTACATGGTAACAGTATAGCACATTCGAATTTATAAGCATCCATTGCGCTTAAAATATTACATTATACTTTATACCCCTTTTTTTACCAAATGACATCATTTTATCGTCATATTATTGAAATGCATCTTATCATTTCTTACAATTCTAAAATTTTCGTAAAATCTGTAAAAACAAAAGATATCTTGTAATTGTATCACTTGAAGTTTGGTAAAAATAATGTTCTTCCATTTGTATTTAATCGAACGATAAATATTTCAATGTATTTGGACACTTCCTTTTAATTATGCTTAACGTCTTCAATGAATTTTTTAAAAGTTCAATATTAATTACGTCAGAAGATAAATAAGGGTAATTGTATAAAAGCAAAGTCATTTAAAGTAGGCCAAATGCTCTTGTTTTTTTATTGACTTCATTATACCTAGTTCTACTTTTTCTTGTCTAGTATTTATTATGCGTACTTCCCATCATTTTAGCCGTTTCATAATTTTTCATTTTCATACTTAATGTTAATTTTAAATTCAATTAGAATCAAATTTTAAGTTATGTTTTACAAAAATTATTTAATATAAAATTAAGAATTTATGTACTTTAATTCCATAAGGTTTTCGAAGAAACCGTAGAAAATCCTAATTTGGAAATAATTAATCTTGATACAGAATAATTTTCCCAAGTATGTCAAACGTTAGCTGTAATAATTAATCCTTGGCATTCCAACCTAATTAAGATTATTAAGAACTTAAAACTATACTTTGCTCAAAGTATTCATTTTAAACGAGTTCGTAGCTTTTCCTCAAGTTTCAATAATTCCATAAAAGTTGCAGATAAAACACCGAAGGTTTTTTAAGTCACTTTTTGGAATGGTGCAAATTCCATTGATTGATTCTATTAACCAATCAATCAAAAGATGTTAGCATTTTTTAGAACTTTTTGATCTCATTGATAAGCCATTGTTACATTTTCTATCTTCAAATAAATATCAAAATAAAATGCATTCTTGCAAACACATTCAAATACCGATTGATAATGATTAGAGAATAAACTTCGAAACTAAGCAGTTTTAAGAAACCATCGGGACGGTTGCATTATTATCAAGACACTCAACATACTAATTCAATGCAATATACAGCGTGTCCCCGGATTGACTTCACTATAGGTATAATTGATCAAAAATTTCTGAATCTCGTTTTGATGTTTTGGGATATCGCCCTGCTTGGTCTGAAAAGAATTTCAAGTATATTTTTAGTTTTTAAAATCCAACTTTAAAGAGCAATAGAGAGGCATAAAAGGAACTTGCATTAACAAAAGTCGTATACTTTCAGAGTTGGAATAACTGGGTGTCGTGTTTAGAAACGTCTGTACATAAACGCATTTTTGCAGTACAAAATTAGGAAAATACCCTAGTCCTTATACCTTATCTCATTTCTATAATTCCAATCCATTTCAAATAACTAGGTAGCTGACGTTTACGCATGGCGAGAGATAAAACTATTCAAATGTATTGTATTTTTACATTTCAATTATCTTCTAAAGTATTTGATATTTTACTGATAGGAAAGTCATTATTGACTTGCATTGTTTTGTAACATGCTTGGGAGCAATTTGCACCTGTTAATTTTAGTACACCTAAATATATTATATCTTCGAAACTATACATATTTTGTTAATGCAAAAAAAAGGTTGAGAAGCATCCTTTATTGGCTATATTGGTACATTGGTACAGGAAGCAGATAAGAGATATCGGCTGAAGTGAGTAATGTAAAGGCCGATATAAAAACCGTAAACACAAAATTGAAGTGCTAATCAGAATAAGTGGATTTAAAAAAAAATATCATATCATCGCTCCAGTACCAAAACAATGAATGCGCAAAATGTTGGTTTTGAGAAAATAAAAGTTTTAGAACATTTAGGTCTTAAAGGGTGTAGATGTATACTGCCATCTAGGCCTTACTAGCAAACTTGCACATTCGTTGTTTTGATTTAGGATTCGTTTTCGGTAAGTGAGATTGTACAACTCCAACAACAACAAAATGTATCACCATTTCTATTAAACTAATGCAGCGTAATGCAGTCTATGGATTTTCGACACTTTTGTTGATCCCTTGAATATATTACAGAATGTACAGCGTTTGGAAAGTTATTTGTCAAATGGGTGATTATTAACATGGCCGACATAAGCGGTTAAAAGAAACAAAGCAAAAAATGACGTAAATAAATCAGAAAATAGAGGTCGACACAATATCAGTATCGTCGAAAAAATCATATCCGTCAATCCCTGGTTGGCAGTTTCCATGTTTTCCTCTGGAAAGCAGCATTACTTCTTCCACAGACACGATAAGAAATTTAACAATTCTATCTTTGCATGGTTTTAAAATTTAGTTTCATTGTTAATCAACCCTTAATCAGCATATATATAACGTGTCCAAAATTAGAGCACACCATTGGGATCTTTTGAACAAGAAAGTTAATGTCTATAGTCTATTTTTGCAGTGAAATAGAAAACACTCACAAACATATCTTCTTCATTTTGCTGGTTTAATACCGTTTTCTCATTTTCCTATTCGTTACCGAGATATTCAACTTTTAAAAAGTGAGTCGTTTAGTTTTTAACAATAATATAGGAAGTCATGAATTATTTCGATCGATGATGTCCAATTTAACCGACTTTCTATTTCTAATCGTTTTGAGATTCTAACGATGAGACTCGATTTTTAGGCACACTGCATAGGATATTGTGACGTTGACGAGCCATGTGGCAGTACCAGCTGTCGGGGATAGGAGGATAGCAGTTAAACGACTAAAGTAATAACTAACTTAAATTCAATTTCCGTAAGTGCCTATGAGAGTAGACTTCGTGCGGCCTGAGAACTACATATCACGCCATAGATGACGTCATGCGCAGTTGACGAAAATAGGTCCAAGTTCACTGATATAAGGGAGTAATGATCGATATATCGAAAATCGAATATAACCTTGCTTCCGTTTGTAACTGCCATGTTACGCCACTGCGATTTTAATAACGTCATACTTGGCGCATTTCCGTTGATGACGTACATGTGGTTCTTAGACCGCACGAAGTCTACGTAAGAAATGAAACAGTCAAGCGTTAACAGAAATGCCTGAGTTGGCTTGTTGCTACAACTAAATCAGTTTGAAGATATGGATGAGAAAATAACTAAATGGGCAAAATAGAGAACAACGTGATAATATACATAATAGAATCTCGAGGGCAAGACCTGCAACATAATTATAAATTTTGCAGAGATTCTATTGAATATTAATTATCAGATGTGGTATTGCCAAAGATCTATTTGGAGTTGAAAGAAATAAGGATTTTTAGAATGAGTTGACAAGTTACAAAATTTTCGATTGAAAAAAATTACTTCTGCAAGTCAATAATTTTAATAAATTGGTGAGCATATTTTTTCAACAATTAGAGTTTTGAAGTTTTGTTTTTACTATTTACTAATTTTTATGTTGCCCCTCTCCTTGCACCAGCCGTTACTGTGTATGCTGCATATATGCTTAGTAACTGTATCAATCTGTGATTGCACACATAAAGTAATAACTTAATAATCATCAATCAATATTACTGTATCAGAAAAATTTCCAAGACCAACTAATCTAATAAGAATGATGACGTCATATTTTTGTATTCTTAGTAAATATGCCTTTATGACTCTACAGGAGACAAAAACAAAAATTTATTATTAGATTACAACAATACAACGTAATTATAATTACTACGTCAATTACAAAGTTTATAGTTTTATTGCATTAACATCTTTTTTATATCAAATTAGTACATAGATCTTCTTGATTTTATTTTTTACAATAATCCGCATGTGGGAAAACCTTAAATTAGTTTTCATATAATTTTTATTTAAAAGATGATCCTACTTACAAGTAATAAGCAATTCAGTGACGTAGAAATTTTTAAATATCCTATAATGAAGATATACTATGTGAGGTATGACCTTTAGAATTTATTTTCTTAGAAATGGCTATTCAGATTGTTGATTGTTTATCTGTCCTTTTTGTCATTAACTGACTTTCGGACTTGAAATTCAAATTAAAAGAATACAGAAAAGTACTTGCGGTAAACCTGAACGCTTATATAAGAACCTGTATATGTGTATAACTATTGAATTTCGTCAAGATTATGTAATTTATCAAATGAAAATCGACAGAGGAAGTAAAAAAAAACAAATAAAACATTACTATAATAAAAAAAATTGAAGGGCGACACTAATTTTTGCTCGAATAAGAATCTTGGAACAATGACAACTTTTATGTGAAATGGCACCTTGGTATTGTTGCAATAAGATTATAACCTACCTCATGATCTTGATGTCCATGATCACAAATTATTTGAATAATATCACAAAGATTACGTACTATTAAAAATTATAATAAGATTTAATTACGTTAACAATTAAATGCTAAAAAAATGCAGCATTTCTAAAATTCCCGAAGTTTAATGCTCCGAATCTGTCGTAGCACTGCTGCTGTTAATCAAAATTGCAAAACGAGATTATGAAATTTATTCTTTTATCAATTATCACATAGAAGGGAAAAAATCATTTAACAACAAAACTAAATTGCTCTAAGATAACCTAAATGCCCACAAAACGAAATAAATAAAGATGAAACAAATCGATAACATAACCTCACTCTGTATTTAAATTCAATGTTTTCTGTGGTTTAAATATTATTTTAATAAAACTTTTATTATTGAAATCACACCGTTGTCACTAAAGATTACGTAAAAATAACCACGGTATAAACTTCCACAGATGTTAAGTCCTAACTAAGCTTAAGGTCGATAATAAACTGGACTTGCAAGGTATTTCCTCGCAACAGGTGGAAACGGGGATTCTGCACTAGCAGTATAAAGCGGCAAAAGTGTAGAAAACATTGTTTAGGGTGTAGGAAAAATCTCATTGCGAATAAAATTATTTAAAAAACCTTGATTAAAAAATTTTAAAACAATTACCAAATATTTGAAAATATCTCAATTTCCGTTTAAAAAATAATATTTATCGAGAAATTCAATGAAATCTAAATTAAAAAGCACCAATAAATTATTGATTAATTTTATTCCAGGATACTAAAGAAAAATTTATACTGACTAGTAAATGTAAGTTGGATCTTGTGCCTGCCTAACCGAAATATTTGGAGGCTGTTTTTCATGCTTATTAAATTAATATGTTTTTAATCATCTGTTTGAACCAAATTAACATTCTTAAGATCAAAAAATAAAGTATTTTTTACAAAGATTTTTGTAAAAAAATACAGCGAAACACAACCGTTCAACAAAAATTAAATGATGTTTTATCTGTTGTACTATTATGAAGCAAACATTTGAAACTTGTTAAAACCATAAAACGGTACTATAATAAAAATTAAGAAAGACAAAATTTATAGTTTGTTTTCAATTTGAACAATAACTATTGTAGGTAATTGAAACTATACGTTTGCAAATCTATTTCTGTACGGAAACGGTAACTAAATAAAGTACGATTGGATTCTATGTTTTCAAAGTATTTTACCATTTCTTGATCTATTACTAATCAAAATTAAAACTGAGGAATACTTTCAAGCGCTGCCGCTGTTTTAAGGTTATTACTTTAATGTGAATAACCATGACCTTAAATAAAACAACACGACGATGAACGATCACACCATTTTATTGTGACTGACAAGATTCTACTTCTATTAACGTCATATCCTCCCCGTCTCTTCATACGAACTTAGGTAAAAATAAAAAATATTTATACAGGTAAAGTAAGCAAAATTCGTAATAACTCCGCAACATTAAATTAGTGAACAAAAAGTTAAAATTTTCCTATGCTACATAGTAAATACGAGTTTTTCTTTTATTTCAAATTCAAGTTTAAAGTCTGGATTAAGAATATATTTTAACGAATGATGTAAATAAAACCACCAATAAGATAACGCATATTAATTAATGGAATTTTTGGAGAAATCTTCCAAAAATCTTCATGTTACGCAGTTGTTCTAAAAGACAGATTTGATTAGTAATTGTTACCAAGGTGCGCTTTAGTTTAATTCGTTATCATAGTTGTTAGTATGGATAAAAACTTTAACTTCTGATATTTTTTTGTAAAAATTGATGAGTGAAAATAGAAGAGGACCTAGCAGCGAAGCGATTTTGGGTAAGTTATCTCAAAATAATTATAGATAATAGAAGCAATCACCAAATAAATAAGGAATATAAACATTTATAATAACAATCTATCGTTCCCAATCATATACTGAACTTAACATTTTTTTAATTGTATTCTATGCGTGTCTGAGCATTGAGTTACACAGTGAGTATGGGGTTTACTTCTTACTCGTAAAATTTCTAACGTGGAATATTAATTAAAAGTTACATATAACATGGAATCTGAAATGTACAAAATACATTAAACATGTTAAACCAAAGGTTAATTAAATCTGTGATTAGTGATTACTGGTTACATACAATAGCTCTGAGAAAGTGGTAATTCATGTAGACGTAAAAGATTATTTTTACAATGTCTCTAAATTCTTTAATCATTTTAATTTTATATTTGGTTTGTACACGATGATCATTTTTATTTTAATTTTAACTAAACAATTATACAGGGTGTCCTGATTAACAGTCTATACGCGATTATTCGGCAACCATTAAAGCTACCAGGTTAAAATTCAGCATTCCAATATAATTTGATCGTTAGATTGCAAAACTGAAATTAGAACATTTTTTAGAACAGCTTGTTAAACCGGAAGCAACGTCGGCTTTCATATGTTAAATGAAACCGCTACCTTTACATTGCACCGATCTATACCTGGCAAGATTACCGATAAAAAAAGTATTACGACCATAGATCTAAAATCGACAATTACCGAATTAGAACAAAAGAATCGAATGTATTCCGTTTAACGGTCTACACTCGATTATTTGAGAACCATTAAAGCTATCAGGCTGAAATCTTGTATTTCGGTATAATTCGACCTCTACTATTTTATTGTTGCAATCGATAACCTGTAAAATTCACAAAGAAAAAGTGTTGGGTACTATAGGCCTAAACTGAATAATAACGGGATTAGAACAAAAAATATATTTTGTATTTTTCACACCAATGTCAATGTTGCCTACTAAGCTAATTCAAAAATTCATTACAGCCTATTCTAATTTTCTTTTCCACGAATAATGGAGTGTAGACCGTTAAATGCAACAAATTCCAATTCTTTGTTTAATTCTGTGATATCTATATTTCTTTATGGAAAATCTTGCGAGGTGCAATAAAAAAGGAGTGGTTCCATTTAATAAATAAAAGTCGACGTTGTTTCTGGTGTGACTGGTTGTTCTAGAAAATGTCCTAATTTCAGTTTTGCAATTTAGAGAGAGAGAGAACTAAACTTCAGCCTTGTAGCTGTAACGGTTCCTGAATAATCGCGTGTAGGCTGTTAAACGAGATACCCTGTATACAGTGTGCCCGAAAAGTATGGAATATCCTATATATATCTCAGTAAATATGCATTTTATGGAAAAATGTTGCCTATAAAAGTTGTTTAGTGTTTAGTTTTACATTACAGGGCAATACCAAATAACTATTTTTTAAAAAAACAAAAGTGCAATTGCAAAATTGTTTGAAAGTTTATTTCAATATTCATCTGTTAGGAATTGAAAATTTTATATAACTACACTCTACAATTCATAGAAGGTGTTCAAAGTGTGCACCATTCACAGCTTGGCAATGATAAAGTCGTCTTTCAAATTCGTTTACTGCATTTTGAATCATTTCTGGTGTGATAGCTCTAATCTCTGTTCTAATACGGACTTTTAGAGTTTTAATATCTTCAGGCATATCGACATAAATCTTATTTTTGAGATGGCCCCACAGAAAAAAGTCAAGTGGACTTAAATCCGGCGAGCGAGTTGGCCATTCTACTGCACCTCTTCTGCCTATCCATCGATAAGGGAACGTATTATCAAGAAACTGTCGGAAATTAATTCCGAAATGAGGAGGAGCCCCGTCTTGTTGCAACCATATTCTGTTATGGGGCACATCTGGATCTAGTTCATTAGGAAATAGAACAGCTAAAGCAGGAACTAAGTCAAATCTTGAAAAATCTAGATAAGCATCCGCTGCTAAATTATGTTCTATAAAAAAAGGTCCCAAAATTTGGGTTCCAATAATTCCTGCCCAGACTTTCTGCTGATATTAGGTGTGCCCTTCTACATACCAGCCAGGATTTAGCGAAGACCAGTAGCGCGTGTTTGTTTGTTAATGGTACCATTCAGACAAAACGTTGCCTCATCAGTGAAGAGAATATTTTAATGAAAATTTGCATTTTCCTGGAGCCTATGTGTTATTTCTTCGCAAAATTGCAATCTTCGATCTAAATCATCTTCTAATAATTCTTGAACTATACAAGGTTTATACGGATGCCACTTCTCCTTTCTTAGAACTTTGTATGCAGTGGATTTCTTCAAAGTATGTTCACGAGCAAACATGTGAATTTTCCACGACAGCCAACATTATATTCTCACGTTGTTCATTATTTAGAGCTTTAGGTCTGCCCGTTTTTGGACCATC